>OX453272.1:26781129-26888629 GCA_949710005.1 Ricordea florida
AAATAATTTATTTCAGTGTTTACAGTCCTGCAAGCAATTTATTTCAAAATTTTCCATTCCCCCACCAAAAAATGGTCTGCCCCTTATACACTTGCAAATAGAGTAAAGTGAACATTCTACAGGCACTCGCTACCAAGACAATTTGAAATGTTGCCTTATTGTTGCATAAAAGCCTAAAACTAAATTTATTGAGATGACTACTGGTTTAGAAAAGCACTAATATTTTAATTTCACCTGGGTATCACTAGTTGTCTCCTCGGAGCAGCGCACAGTCTCGCTGTAATTAGATAAACATTTCCTGCATATCCCTAGAAAACCAAAATAATACTATTTTAACTCGGAAACATGATAAAACTTACATTTTATCTCATGCTGTGTTCATTTTAAAATGTAGCCAGTATTCCGACACAAAATTATTTTATGAGTTACCTTGTCCAGTCTCGCAAAGCACACCGAAATGTAAGTATATTTTTCTCGACATCTGCCTGGATATCCCTCTGTACGGCTTCTGTTTGCTCTGATGCTCGGGATACTTACAAACTTTGCTTGGCCGCCATCCCAAGCCAAATTCGCTCCTGTGCCCGGGACAAATCGTGAGATCTTCTCCGCACTCATCGAACATTCCAACGCGGGCCAAACATAATTTGCCGTCTTCCTCGACTCCTTCACGGGAGGTTTTAAAACAACCATACAAGTGCTCTTTTGTGCTACGGGAACAATTATTTACAATACATATAGATCTAGCGCTCTTGTTTCGAGCAGAAATGTTACATTCTTTCTTAGAATATTGCTGAAAAGAACAAGCACATTTAAAATCGCCCATCTTAATGAAATGTCTGCTGGTATGGTTATCCCATGAAAAGCGTGGGAAATGCACTTGGTATCTCAGGTGCGTGTCACACAATCCTCTCAACGCGTAACCAAACTAATGCCGGCGGAAAACAAAAATGGTCTAAATATATTGAATTTGTATTTTCGATATACTTGATCACTGCTTTACTTTTACTGGAAACAAAGAAGTACCTTTCTCTTTTTTTTTTTTTCATCTGTATAACCGACGCATTATAAAAGGGCGTAAAAGTTGTGGTGCGGTAAAAAAATTAAAATAACAAGCGGTCGGACTTCCCATATGATTCTCAGATAAGATAAAACTGAAATGAAACATGACAATGGTTTTTTTAAAATACTCCTCAAGATTTTCTCCACGTTTTTCTCGCATTATGAAGACTTATAAACGCACGGACTCCGTATTACGATATTCTGGCACGTGTCACGTGACCCTCCCAAGTACGCCGGATTGCCGTATTTCAAAGGCAAATTCTTCATCTAAAATGTAAACATCACACACTTTTATTTTTGTAATTACTTAGATCATTAATTGTGCAAGCTATAAAAAGCATTGAAATGAATCAAAACATGGCCGCTTGTTTGCTTTTTTCCCCTTTTTTAGGGACATTTTCCGTTATTTCGCAAAATGGTGAAAATTGTCAAGTTGGATTGAAGGCTCACAAATATAAAAACAGTACAATCATATATTTTTATCTTTGTACATAAAGATCTAGGTTTCTGCTTTCACTTATCGAAATATTTTTTGTTGCCTAGCTATTTGGGAGAAAGACGCACGTCATGAATTCACTGCAGTTTTGGCAGGGATTTTTGCGCATTTTTTAACAAAAAGTTTAAACTCGCATATCTCTCTTGAAAATTAGTATCTGGATAAACCGTTTGGTCTAGATTGTAGGTTCGTCGTGGGCAACAAGTGAGCCAATTTTGAGCGAAATTGGTGAGGGGTCGTGTAGACTCGTCTGCATGGTTCTTAGGTGGACACGTTCTTAAGTCTTGGTATGAATATCAATCGCCTAGGAGGACACTGACTTGCTGAATTGTTACAAGCGTGCTTTATGAGTAGAAATCAGCGTTTTTTTTGTAATTCATATACTTACATAAATTGATTGAAATCGTTGTCCAAATAGAACCATCCCACCATCAGGAATGTCAACTTTGCAGCAAAGATATGGAAAATAATCAGAAGTAATGGTTGAGTCTCCCGCGTCATCTCCAAAAGGGTACATCCGAGGGATTGGCCCTGAGGATTTAAGTACGGCAAAAATAAAATAAATAGATAAATGTACAAATAAAATTGCATAAAAATAATTGGTGCTTTTTGGTGTTTGGGAAGCCATCTTTGTTACCTTTGTAGGATGTTGACCAAGTACACAGTGCGGGCCATAGAAATTTTTGTCTATATGATGACGTTATCAAAATGGCGTCCTGGTACAATTCTCGAGAAGTTCTACCCACCCCAAAATCTTGCCCCTGCATTTTTGCCTACTTTTGTTTGGTTTCTTGAGTCTCAGTTTCCATGAGAGAGGGCCAACGGAGTTTCCATTCATATACAAAGCAGTCAGAAGTGGTTGCAGTGTGCCTAAGAATTTTGCTTTAGAAGTCGAACTACAGCACCTAAATTGATCTTGGAAAATCTCACATGCCACGAAGCAAAAAGGAAATTTGAGAAAAATAATGTAGTATTCTTTGACAATTGGGCTTCCAATATATGAAAGAAGAATTCAAGTGCACGGAGGCTTAGTTCAAGTGCACGGCACTAGAAGTGTGACTTGTGCCATTGCTTGTTAATAAAGAGTAAGTCTTAAAAAGATTTTGCTATCCTAAAGATTCTGAAGTGCTCTTCTTTTCAGTTGGCAGATAGTCGTATTATATTCGTCTTAGACCTTTCGTCTTTATACGTGCAGAAGAAGAATTACAAAGAGGCTGTTTCGAAAGAAAGGCGTCGTTTGAATGTGGCGAAGAAAGCGTCTTTCCAAGTTATTGGTTTTATCTAGATGACATGCTACCACACCAATAAAAAGTTTAGGTTAGGTAACATGGTTCTGTGATCAGGTTCATAAAGACATATTTTACTCTTTAATATCTATTGTGCAGTCATAATTTAAGAAATACATACATAAGCTTACATGTACGTAGATACAAGCATTTTACTTTATGTCACACCACCACTCCTTGCATCAAAATCACAAAATTCATTTCTTCTGTTCGTAGATTCCTTATAATTAAATTAGTGCAGTTAGTACTATTTAAACTATTTTGTTAGTGATTTGCTTTTATTAATTTACTTTTTTAGCTTTCAATCACTATTTTCTTTGTTTTGTTTTATTTGTAAATTCCTGCACAAATAAATTTTATTGCGGCTGCAAGTCTGTTTCGTTGTTTAATACATAACAACTCTAAAACCTGCCTCAGTCATAATTTTTTTAAGAAGAGAAAAATGCAATGGTGTTCTCTAATACATTTGCATGAAAAACATCAAAATAGAATTCAAGTGCACCTTGTTGTTTTGTTCTTTAGTGTGACATTCTGATAATTTGTTCTTCGGTAACATTGTCTCTTCAAGTGTGTTCTGCTGCGTATCTATTGACTTTCAATTCTAGAACTCCTATTTTGGTCTCCTTTGCAGCTGATGGATGATCATTAATCATTTTTTAAGAACAGCTTGTCGACTATGCGGTAGTCTTTTCAAAAACGTCTGATTTTGCGGACAAAAGTTTATATAACAATGAGTTATTGAATCATTTTGAAATAAACATTGAGGAAAACTTGGAACAAATTCATCCTAATGGTATCTGTTTTGGATGCAAACCATTACTTTATCGAATTTGTGCCAATAAAGATGCATCGACCACAAACCGACTTTATTTGTGGACAAGTCACTGTGAAGAAAACTGTCCATGTATAAAAAAATCCAAAGGGTGTCCTCCAAAAAGTGTTGAAGAAAAGGTTGTGACAAAAAATAATGAAAGTGACCCTGAGAATGGCGAGGACAGTGAAACAGAGGAGAAGTCTTGCCAAGAATCCAGAGCACAACTCTAAAATGTTCCATTGTAGGACAGGGAGTTGGCCCTTGTATGTACCAAGGTTCGATTTCAGGGCGATGTGGGTCTGTTGAAGTGTCCGAAGCATCGAATCTGTATTCGGCTTCGGTGGGCTTAGGGTCATTCCACTAAAATAGAACCTACACTGAGATGTTTACCAACGTTTTCCTGCTTGTCACTGAATGTATGTACAATGGAAAAATGAGATAAAAAGGGCGGTTCCCATGCAAACTTCTGCCATATATTTGGGTGCAAATACCCCCCCCCCCCCTCTTGGGCTGGTTTGTGTCAATGTAACCTAATTAAAAAATTGTAATTTTCTCATTGCAAAGCAAAATTACACTTGAGAGATGCAAGCAAAGTAAAATAAGGCAAGTCGAAGAGTTGTCTGTGATATTGAAAAAATATCCTATTGAAGAAATTTCAGTCATCGAAGACAACCTTTCAATCTCAAGGCCGCATAGCCGCAATTTTGGAAACGTTGCAAATTAATACCTAATGATATGCGCTGTAGAGATGCGCAGTGCAAAGCTGGGGAATCACCTTAACTATTCCTTTATTATGTGTTTCTAAAAGGCCCAGAGAACCGCCGACAAAACTCTGTCCGTTGTGATCGATTACAATGATTACTTCAGCCTTCGTCATAGTGTGAAGCGCGCGATCCTTCTGAAATAAGGTCGCCTAGCGCCGGTAAAGCGCGGAAGACCTCGCCTGGGAATTGCGTGTGCGATTGCTAATAAAAAGGATATAACTTACCAAGCTTCACTGTCCGTACTGTTTGCATCAGGGCTTACCGAGATCATATCGTTCAAATCAAAGGGTAAGTTTTGCAGCAGTAGTATTTTCTACGTAAACTAATTATAATTACCTTACAACACTTCGCATGAAATCGCTTTAGCAAACCAAGCCTTTATTACTGTAGCACTTATCGCCATCGCTTGTGCTGTTTAATTTACATCTCAGATACCACCATTTCAAGGTTAAAACACCACCCGGGACACCATTCATCGTTACAAAGGAAGCTTACAACGATTATGATCCCTTCTGTTATGAGTATGCGGATGCGTTTGCGTACTCAAGCAATCTTCCTTCTAGAGAAATCAAGAACACACAATGTGGACTACTCGAACTTTCAGTTGTCAGTTTCAAAGATCATGGCTGAAGTACGTTGTCACTCTTTCTGTACGGACAGAGAACATGTTTATTTATTTATATTTGTCTGTCTCGTAATATTTCGCATTGGCATGTCTTATCCCTACCGAAGTGGAAGTAATTCCAGAGCCTCTACGGAAAATGACCACTTAAAGCAAATCACAGCGAAAGAGTTATACTTTGGAAGTACGAGAGTCTCAGATAGGCAGAATTCAGTATTGTATTAAATAGGGAGCTATTTTAACTTCTGGAGTGTGGCAAGATATTGTGGATTGAAGGGTAAGAGAATTACCGGTTATCTTCTAAAGGCAAAAAAGGTAAAAGCCCACATGTCCGGGGCTTATCCCGGTCTCGATAGCATGAAGCACCTGGGAGTATTATTACTCCCCCGTGGATGGGATGCTAGTCCATCGCAGGGTCACCCCTAGCATTGTATCGCCCGTAAGGGAGTAAAATGTCTTTTATAAGGAAACAACACAGTGCCAGCACCAGGGCTTGAACTCCAAACCTCCTGCTTGGAAGTTCGACACGCTAACCACTACACTACTGTGCTTCCACAGTAGTTTAGTGTTATCTTCTAAGGCTGAATGATTTTTCTGTTTAATACATTGAAACGAAGCGCGCTTAGTTCCAGAAGCCATTCAGTTTACTTGCACTGGCGAACACCTTTCGAATTCATGGGCCAAAATTTTTAAATCTGCGTTTGTCTCTTCTCTCTAAGCATTGTCAATGGTGAACCGACGGTGACTGTTCGTCCAAACGCAGGCCAAAAGTTCAAAGAAATAAACAGGCCGGCGGAGGAGCATACATCGCGGAAACTATTAAAGTTGAAGGACCACGCGAGTACGAAGAAGTCCTCATAGAGTCCGCACGTCCTTAGCGGAGTGCGAAAATGGAGACTTTGTGTCAGTCGATATCGAAAATTAGAACATAAAATGATCCTTGACGTACAAATCCAGAAATAAATGTTGTTTTTCTTTAAATTATTGTCACTTTTGTGTGTATTTTTCATGGTAATGTTGTCGATTTGTAATATGGCCGCGGCTCACATTTTTGTGCATAAGGTCTAGGGCGACCCAGCTATTCTCGGCCAAATTTCTGTGTTTTGGTTTTGCCTCGACCAATCATCTTGCAAGAAACCATATACACAGAAATGTCTATGGTCGACGCTGTTGGATGCTACCGACTAAAAAAGAATAATGGCGACATTGAGAAGTCAATGCCTGCAGATTTAACGCCATACCATAACTTTTTTTTACACCCTTAACCTTTTCAGACAAGGATTTGGATGTTTCCTGAGCCCAGGACTAGTATCAGTAATGCGGATTTAAGCAATAATCGCTATCTACTGCTTATAAGACAATAGATTCTCTCTTATCAGTTATGGAAATAAGCCTGACCCAGAAGATTGCTCAATTTGTTAAGGACTTTAGGGAACTGGATATTATGAATTCTCACTGATCAGTTTTCAAAATCACCCTTACGCAGAAGAGGTGTTTAGTATTGTGAACAGGCATGTCAGCGAATAATTACTCAGTCTTAAAATAATTAAGGCGTTCTCTGAATTTGATCAGGTTAATCTTTGTATTTTTTTTTCTCTTTCTTTCTTCCCACAATGAGAAATTCTGTTGAGGGGCCAATCCTCTACAGTCTGGATGCAGATACATGCAAAAGGATCTCAGTTAAAAAAAATATTAAATAAATACAATGCCTTCCCTACCGTGTGTTGAAGTGGTCGGCGTGGAGGCAGTTGTGTCGATCTCGGGTGCTGAAAGGAATCAATGGGGTATGGAAATAATAAGGAATGATTGCCAAAGAATTTATGAAACTTTTATCTGTGTTCTTACCCTCTGTCGTTTGAAACTGAGTAATGACTGTTCCATAATTCTTTCCAGAGGTGGTCAAAGCCAATACCTGAGCCAGGTATTCAGTTGAACCCTGTAGGTCAAGCAGCAGTTCCTGTGTTTGATTAGTTCTCGAGACTTTCCACTTCAGTTCGCTGCTTTCAGCAGGCTTATACAGCAAGATGTACTCCTCAATGTTCCTAACATCAGCTGCTGTATGCCACGTGACAAGGGCCTCATTATGAGTAACGCGGTGAGAATCAACAGCAATCTCTAAAAGCAAAACTGGTTAATAGATACGCATTCAATACATGAGATGATATTATCCATTATACATCTATCCCAGTAATTTTGACATTATTAACAACAGACTCTCTTAATATTGAGAAGAAACTCATGATTTCATTTACATGCGTTCAAATTATGAATACAGTCTTAAAAATGAAAAAAAATACAAATCCTACAGAATAGAAACAAAACAACAAACAAGCAGATGATAAATACTGAGAAAGCAATCAACTTAGGGAACTAAATCAATCATACCAAATTCCCCTAACAGAAATATAAAGCACAGAATGAGATTCAAGAAGGGGAATCACCACCCACATATTGGGTGTGATAGGGTAAACCAAATCAATATTCTACGATAAATCTACTCCACCAAACTACTGAAGAGTAACATCCTGAAACACCTACCTATTTTGGAGGTTACATTGAAGACAAAAT
Organism: Ricordea florida; assembly: GCA_949710005.1. Taxonomy (NCBI): domain Eukaryota; kingdom Metazoa; phylum Cnidaria; class Anthozoa; order Corallimorpharia; family Ricordeidae; genus Ricordea; species Ricordea florida. The sequence goes on from OX453272.1 coordinate 26,788,739, forward strand.
AGTTTGCGTAGAATCCCTGCTCTTCAAAACCACCGTCAGATCTAAAACCAATTGCGACTGAGCTGTTGATATCAAAGTCGACGCTAACAGCGAAGGGGTCTAGCCTCCCACAAAAGACAGCAATAACATCGTCGAAAAGCGGAGTTAACTTCAACACAGCGACGGCGTCGTTTCTAGAACAAAATATAACCTCGTTACCCACAAACGACACTCGGATTTGAAACTGAGCTGTTGATACCAACGCCGACGCTAACAGCGAAGGGGTCTAGCCACCCACAAGGCCAGCAATAAGATCGTCGAAAAGCGTAGTTAACTTTCACACAACGACGGCGTCGTTTCCGGAACAAAACATAACTTAATTACATAAAAACGAAAACGAATTTGCCAAAGACGATGGCTGACTCGGATAACATTCTCCGCAATCCGCATAATTCTTAACGTGATAAGTAAGCCTGCCGGGTAAAACTTCACTTAATCTCTAACTTGTGCTGCTTTGCCTTAAGCTGCTTCAGCTCATTATTAAACCAGGGGACTTTAGAAAAAACAACTAGAACATTGCCCTACAGCAGAGCATGCTTGTCGAGGATGCTTCGAAGAATGTGATCATAGCAAGCAGCAAGTTTATCTTAACAAAGACAATAAAAATTCTAGGCCATGATATCACTCATTAAAGCCGATAAATCGATCTGCTTCCATCTATGATAAGTCACTTCTTTAACCAAAACCGAAAGCGACGAAATGGAGAGAGTGCACTCCGCAAAACGCTGGAATGGAGAGAGTACACTCCGCAAAACAGTGATCCGACAAGAAGAGTGACGGATGGGGTGAGCAAACCATGATGTCGTTAGAAGAGCGAGTGATGATAAGGTCTAACCATATTGATAGTCAACTTTGGTTGAAGTACTAAAATCAAATAATGAAAAGCCAATTAGCGAGAAATCATTTACTTTACTAGTATCCAACGATCAGGGGAGTCTTGGCTTTCAGCCTTATTAATTTGGACGCTATAAGAGGGTACTGTTTCTCCATAACCGACGCAAGAAATTGAAAAAAAAAAATTAAATTTCCCTTTTCGTTTCAACATCCAGTAATGTCGGTAAATCAATGTAATAATGTAGCAGCGGCGATATCTTGTCTTTAAATTTAACTTGATAAAAAAGGAGGCAAAGTTGAAATGCTGTTGATTGGAGATACACAAAGAATGCTCCAGGGACCGATACTGAATTTAAACTGTGAAGTACCCAGGCTACCGAGAAACAGTTGCATGCTCTCGTCCAACGAATGAAATTTTTCGATGTAATTATAACATGTTATAAGGGAGGTCCCCATCTCAGTATAACTACAATGTATAACTATACCCACGTGCAGTTTAACGCATCTGTGTTCTCTGTGTGAAAATTGTCGAAAATCACAATTGTCCTGTAGTCAGGCCTTGTAGGTGTTGGCTGCATTATCCACAAACAGTCGGCATTACTGGGATATAGCTCTGGATATTGCGGGCTCTTGATTACACCAGTTGTACTATATAAGAAGGATTGACAGTCTGGAAGGTAAACAATAAATAGATTTCGAAAAAACAATCTTTTCATGGTTTTCGCAAGCGAAACTTTTGCTTGAGTTCCAGCTTACATTTGGCACCAAAAACCGACATATGTTTTGAACTGATATTTTACATGAGGTCCACGTGTGGTGTTCTTTAAGCCCCTCAGTTACATTAGGAAGTGGATAAAGGCTTTTGGGAACCAATCAAAATCACCCATGCTGTTTTCAATCTGATTAACCACTTCACGTTTGGAACCTTACCCGTTCATCACAGCAGAAGGCGAAGAATTCGGAACATCAGCTACTCGACTTCCTAACAACGGCTAAATGACTTTAAAAACTTGAGGTCAATGAGTTTAAAACATCATCTAGTGCCTGTTGAGATCCTCCAGTGCCTATTAAGGTAACAGAAGCAGTGTAAAATGTATTTGTGTGCTCACTACCTGTACGGATGTAAGCCGTTTCACTTTGTATTCCACATCCGGGCCTTGTGCAACCTGCAACGGTGACTTCATACTTCACAGAATGAGTGAGGTTAACAATGACCACTTCCAATACCGATGGTCCAACTGTCACATGCTTGTACTCTGTTCCACTAAATGCTATGCGGTAACTAACTTGGTAACCTTGGAGCACGCCATGAAAGCTGTCGTTTGAAAGGGGAGACCAAGAAACGGTGATGGTTCTGGCCTCTTCGCTTAAGACTCTGACATTGGGTGGAGGTTTACTTGGGACTGAAGCAAAACGAACAAAACGTCAACTCTTTTAGCAATTGTTAGAGAAACATAGATATAAGATGTAGGAGAGCAGCAACAGAACCTAGGGAGCAAACTACGATACACCTCAAGACCCGATTATTCAAACTAGCATAGATTGAAGGTGCCAGCAACCTCATTTTTAAACCAATCGTGGCCACATATAGCTTGCATAAGTATGTGGCTTCCTCCTGTCGTAGCTAATGAAATGTGTCTGCTTTGAATTCGTGTTAATAAGATTTAAGAAGCAATGACTCGCTTTGTCATTCCGTCAATTTACACATGGACGTGTTTGAATATCTGATAAAACAGGTCTTGTCTTGATTTCCCTCATGGCTGTTCTAGACGTTATATCAAACCCTCAATACAAAGGAAACACCATGAATTTCAGCGATGACAATTTCCTGCAAGTCCTACTTTCAACTCTCTCCTTGGTGCTTGATATGTGATAAAACACTATACACTTAATGTATGGTTCCGAGGGAAACAGTTAGTTTTGTTTTGAAACATCAGGACTCAAGGCAAAACAAATCTAACCATACATTAAGTGCTTTGTTATATATTTAGACTTTCCCTTAGAAAAAGCAAACAAACGAAGACGGTTCAACTTGCGCAGACAACAACTGCGCAATTGTATCCCGGTAGGGATACATTTGAATTTTATCAGGGGCACGTGACCAGAGCTCAACCAATCACAGTGCTCGTTTTGTTGCGTTAAAGTCTTGGTATATAACAATGTATCTTGTTCTCATATAGTACTTCGGATACAATCACAATGCACCTAATGACCATGACACCTCTAATCGCTCGGCAAGGTAGAATAAAGGTCTCTTATTAAGATAACATAAAGATCTCTCCTAAAGATCTCTCATTTCTCAAGTAAAACCACTCTGGAGCGGATGTCTGTAAATATCGACCAGCGGTGGGAAAAATAAAATTTTTCAAAAATCCCAAAAAAATTATGTAGACTACCCAAGGTATTCTAGAAATGAAAATATCAATTTTAGTTTCATTGGATAAATATTTTGGCGATACGGCGAATGTCAAGTTCGGGCGATTTACGGCCTCCGCCAGACCGCTTTTTCGGGCCTCCAGACCGGGCTACGAAAAGACCGCGATTTCAATCGAATTCAAATATCATCCAACCCAAAACGTTTCTTATCGTATTAAAAGGGTCTTAATACAAATATTGAGTGGTCAAGTTCTTGAATTGATTTTAACTGAAATATTTTATGGATTTTTAAATATTTACAACATTTTAAGGACTTTACGCGAGCAAAATATTGTCAAATTTCAAAGGCCTAAAATTACATCCGATACATGATTTCAAACAGAAAAAGACATTCCAAATTAAAAAGCAATCTCTAAGCTTTCAAAATGTGCTTTCAAAACTCTGGACAACATATGAAATGAATTTTTGGGAACGCAAAATTCACGACGCACTTGAGTGTAATTTGACCTTTCTGACTTGACAGTTAAGAGGTTCGGCGCGACACAAATCAATTCTCCAACAAATGTTTCAGTTAAAAAACGTTTAATTTAGGCAATCTCAAGTCCCACAGTGATACAAAGATGCTTCATATACATTAGGTGGAAAGTTTCATGTCATTTTTTCAGCCGTAAAGAACTCTTATCCTGGCCTTCAGGTGTAGCATTTGAATTCGCCTCGCTAATGTAAACATGTGGGTCAAGTTCTTATCACGAAGCAGGGAGGTTTTCAAAATCTAAGCAAATATCTATCCTGTGTAGTATATATTCAGGTCTACAATTTGTTTGTTTGTACTTTGTGTCCTTGCTTGACTCCATTTCTGCAATGAAACTGAGATATTGGAAACAACGAGGAAATTCTCGCTTGCTCGACATGTCACCTGTCACGTGAAAGGGCTTTTTAGGCCTGATTGCGTTACGCTTTATTATTTCTCATTGTGTAAAAAAAAATTCAATCTCTAACCTACATGCTATAGGTATGCCATTGAATGAGCAGACAATCTTAATTTCTCTTTTTTTTTTTCGTACCAAAAAGTTTTACCGATCGCAGGCTTGTGATCCCTGAGCGTGTCTAACCGCAATACAGCGATATGTACATTTTTTGTAAGTAACGTGTTCTTTCATGTTGCTTGTTTTGTTTTGTTTTTTGTTGTTTGTTTTAGTTCAACACTTTTCCCCCGTCCTGATATATCTGTCAGGTCAGGAAATAACCTAATGCGTTTGGCAATAATTCTGCAACTCGCTATTATGGCCTATCATGTGCAAATTGTAGCTCATGAATTACATGTAATGAGCAGGTTACATAGCCGTCGAGTTAGAAAATCCTGCTGCCGTCCGATCCTGCGCTTGCGACACCTGTCTTTGATAGTGCACTCACGATCTAAGCTAGTTTACGTCTACTCGAGTTGTTGGAAATTGGGTGTTCTGGCTCAATCTCATTAAATCCCATTTTTTCACTTTATTGTGGCTCAATCTCATTTAATCCCACTTTTCTACTTTAATAAAAATTGTGGGCTGGGTTGCCAGCAAAGCCCTCAGAGAGAACTTTCTTGCGGATCCATCCTCGAAATTTGAGAATTATGTCAAATGGGTTGCCGTTATGGCATCTAGTATGTATCTCAATGACTATTTGGAGAAACAGAAAATATTACCTAAAATTGAGGGGGAGGTCCATAGTTTCATGTAAAGCCCTCTCTCGGCCATTCCTATCGCATAATCGTGATAGGAAACTTCAATCATCGGCGCGCGCGCGCATCTTATGAAATCACATCCACAGAGCCAAAACAAAATCCTCAAAGTGAACTTCAAGTTCATCCACAATTATCAATTTTTATTAAAGTGGAAAAATGGGATTAAATGAGATTGAGCCACAATAAAGTGAAAAAATGGGATTTAATGAGATTGAGCCAGAACACCCAATTTCCAACTACTACTCGCTACTGTACCACGATATTACAGGGTACAAATATGGAGATCTGGTTTTAGGTGAGTGTGGTACAAGTAACAAATCGCACGGGAAAAGAGTACTGGTGCGCATCGGGAGTGCAACACCACCGGCAGGCTAGGTACGTCTTATTGTCCACCAATTGCACTATTGCAGTCATAAAGCTGGGAAAAATTATGAGAAAAATACCAACGTTGATTTATCTGCAATGAATGCATGGGGTTCAAAAGCGTAGGACGGTTGTTTGCAAGCTATAGCTATAAATGTATTACAGGCTATATATGCCTTTCTGACTATCATCATCATCATCATTATTATTATTATTATTTATTATTATTATTATCATCATTATTATTATTATCGATTGTTGTTGTTGTTGTTGTTGCTGTTGTTATATTTCAACTCAGGCAAGCAGCAATTTTAAAGCGTGCGCTGATTGGCCTATCCTACGCGGCACGCGTCGGTCAGATTATCTAATCACAGGCCGCGCGAGGGGCACTTGCGAAGTGAGAGAGGAGGCCTCCTCTCCTTTTCTCTCGTCGTGCGTCCTCGACATTTCTTCTTTCGTTCCCACAAAAAAGCTATGGTTGCTACGATGAGGGGGACTACTCTGGAACCTTTAATTCATACGTGCGTCAAAGTACGGAAAGAACCTGGCGGGGACGGACCAGGGGCGCGGGGGGGAGGGGGATAAACGTTCGTTCGTGTTACACTGGTTCTTCTGATAAGTTCGAAGATGCGCAAGAGCAGACACCTACGCAAGTTCCAAACTATGATAAATTCTTCGATGCGCAAACTACATTATGGCCGTCTGACATCTCGGCGAACCAAAATGCACCTGGACAGTTGCAGCTTGGCGATTGCATATGCCCTTCTCCCTGGGGATCACTGTAGTTTTCTCTCTCTTTCAGCGGATGTCAGTCAGATGGCATATGCTAGAGAATTAACTGTAAAGTGGCGCTCAACTGATCGTTTGCTCTCTCTCCTGTTTATTACTTGAACCACACTGATCACCCCACACACACACACTCACACACCCAAACACACCCACCCACCCTCCGAACGCTATATTTTGGCACGTTCAAACAAGGACAAACACAGGAAGTGGGAGAAATGTCGAACTACTACCTGCAATAAAAAATAACAGCGCAAACAATAAAGTTTGACCATAGGCCCGGCCCTAGCGGGGGGGGAGGGAGGGCGGTTGGAGGGGAGGGGAGAGTTAAAGAGACGGGAGGGGGAGGTAATAAAGGGATTTCGTTTTTGTTTTGAAGTTTTTCATAACGGGTTTTCTTTGAGGATAGAAAGGATAGTTCAGACTGTCAGATGCGAAAAAGATAAATTCAGCAGATGGTACGATGAATAAACCAACCAAAAATCATTTACTTTCTATTTTTCGGCGTGCAGAATCATTAAATCTCTCACTGAAAAGTTCCAGGGCTCGGAAATTTTAGTCCTACGATTTTTCTGGTTTCGTCGGGAATCCGACCAATCTGTGATGGTAAAACTGTATGGAAAAAAAAGTATTTATTGAGATTGTCGGTTTATTCAGTTATGGCATAACCACAACATGTAAGTTAATGAGAAATTTATTTTCACAACTCGAAAACAATCGCCGTGTGTCATGTTTACGTAACGCAATCAAGTCTAAAACGACCCATTCACGTGACTCGTGACATATCGAGTACGCAAGAATTTCGCTGTGGTTTGGCTCAGTTTCATTACGGAAATGGAGTCAAGCAAGGACACAAGGTACAAACAATCAAATAATAGACCTGATTATATACTACACAGGATAGATATTTGCTTAGATTTTGAAAACCTCCCTGTTTCGTGATAAGAACTTGACCCACATGTTTACATTAGCGAGGCGAATTCAAATGCTACACCTGAAGGCCAGGATAAGAGTTCTTTACGGCTGAAAAAATGACATGAAACTTTCCACCTAATGTATATGAAGCATCTTTGTATCACTGTGGGACTTGAGATTGCCTAAATTAAACGTTTTTTAACTGAAACATTTGTTGGAGAATTGATTTGTGTCGCGCCGAACCTCTTAACTGTCAAGTCAGAAAGGTCAAATTACACTCAAGTGCGTCGTGAATTTTGCGTTCCCAAAAATTCATTTCATATGTTGTCCAGAGTTTTGAAAGCACATTTTGAAAGCTTAGAGATTGCTTTTTAATTTGGAATGTCTTTTTCTGTTTGAAATCATGTATCGGATGTAATTTTAGGCCTTTGAAATTTGACAATATTTTGCTCGCGTAAAGTCCTTAAAATGTTGTAAATATTTAAAAATCCATAAAATATTTCAGTTAAAATCAATTCAAGAACTTGACCACTCAATATTTGTATTAAGACCCTTTTAATACGATAAGAAACGTTTTGGGTTGGATGATATTTGAATTCGATTGAAATCGCGGTCTTTTCGTAGCCCGGTCTGGAGGCCCGAAAAAGCGGTCTGGCGGAGGCCGTAAATCGCCCGAACTTGACATTCGCCGTATCGCCAAAATATTTATCCAATGAAACTAAAATTGATATTTTCATTTCTAGAATACCTTGGGTAGTCTACATAATTTTTTTGGGATTTTTGAAAAATTTTATTTTTCCCACCGCTGGTCGATATTTACAGACATCCGCTCTCAACACAAAGCCGCTATGGAGATTACAATGAAGTAAGTCCATGCTCTGCCATTTTAGCTTAGTACACCACCTACATTATTAACTTATATACCTTCTTCCAGGGTGCTCAGAGTAACGATCTCACTTCCTTGCATAATAATCTCTTCACTGGATCTGTTCCTTAACAAAGCGACAACTTGGACTTGATATTCAGTGAAAGGCCTCAGGCGACGAACTTCCAAGGCAAACTGCATTCTATTTGTACTGCCAATGGTTGGCTCAACATTGTGTTGTAATGGAGTACACACCACTACATACAAATAAACATTATGCGAACCGGTTGGTACGTACGGAGTCCAAGTAGCGTTAATACTTGAAGAATTCGCGCTCACAGCAGTTACATTCCATTGGGCCAGTACAGGAGCTGAAAAAGAGTAACATATTAACCCTCATAACTATTCAGTGAGAATAAGACGTACACTTTTTCGGACCATGCAATCGCTAGGATGGTTCAGGACAGTCTATTTTCTGCCGCCTTAGTGCGCATATGTGTGGCTTTAACATACCCTTACTACGTTTTGACGTTGTCAATTAAAGCCACGTACATCCCACAACCTCACCATTTCAATAATAGTTTCTGGTAGTCTTGGTAAACATGTTTGACCGGTTTTCGTTTAAATGACATCTTTACAGACGTGACGCCTCCATACTTGTTTGGGTTGGCACAATAATCCAACGTTTTTTCTTGTATCAAAGCAGTTTAATAATCACTTGCATTGCAATTTTTTTCGTATGCTTGATCGACAGTTACGAACAATATCGAAAAAGGTGAAAACTAACAAAAAGTGAAATATATAATGACCACAAAGAATTCGAAAAGGGATTAATAGAGGGTAAAACATAGTTACATTCCGTGCCAAACCTAGTGCGGGATCGTGTAAACTCGTGTGACTACAACCTGTGGCATTAAATGTAACCGATGCAAGGGATAAGGAAACGGAACTACAATACGCAAATCATGTCCGGGATAACAGCCTTTCCATGTAAATAATACTAAGGATTTAAAACTTGGTGCAAACTTGGTTTGTGACCAGGAACCAACGGCTGCTAATTCTTAATGTGAGCGCTGTCTTGAAATCCTTATAAAACAATAGACCAAAATATCTCAATCTTCGCATTAACTAACGGAACTACAATACACAAATCAAGTCCGGGACAACAGGTTTTCCATGTAAATAATACTAAGGATTTAAAGTTTGGTGGAAACATTTTTTCTGAGAAACAATGAAATAGATATAACACAGGCCTACTTCATGGCGAGCCGTGTGCCAGGTTAATTTCCATCGCATATCAAATTGATAACTTTATCGATCGAACCGCTTTGAGTTCTCCTTTCCAGCAAAAACCAGAAATTTACAAAAGGAAAACGTATAATCACAGAATTTAATCTGCGGCAGCGTTTCGTGTCATATCATACCATCTCATTTCATGAGATGTCATGTCAAGTCTTGTGATGTTACTCCATGTATCATGCCATATCAAATCATGTGATATCAGAAATGTTAAACCCACCAATTAATTTTCGCGCCATCTTATTAGTTATTTTGGGTCACGTGGTGGCAAACAGTAGGACGGGTATAAGGCGATAAAAATAGTAAAGTAAAGAAACCTTAATTGTTCACTGTGGTGATTAAACTAGAAACCTCATGGGGCCGTGCATTCTCACAGCTGGTAATATGGAAATAGACGGTAGTTTTCATATTGCTGTCGGTCTCCAGATTTAAAAAACGGTGTTGCACGAGCACATTTCCGTTCATCTATGTAAATGCCCGTCGTGAGGGACAGATTAAATTAAGACGAACTAGGAGCCCATTACCAGGAGCGTGATTGTACAATACATCCTGCCATCAGCACAGCCACAAAAGTGTCTATTTTTGGATCCCGATTTCCTGCGAAAAGCAATTACCATGATTACAGCCACAGAAGCGAAAAATATGGCGGAAAAACTATTGGCACAGTCCGTTTTCCCTACTTACGTGGTCCAAGACAGCTTAAACCATTCCAGTCTTTACGATAAAGAAGCCGATCACGCAATAAAAGCAAATTTAATAAAAATAATTACTAAGCCACAAACCGTGTTTGAATTTCTGGCATCGTATTAAGTCGAGTTGAGCTCCTTCAGTCTTATGAGTACTCAGTGTGAGCTATACAGCGTTTTCTTGCACGTTACTTTGTCTAGTGACGTAATGAAATCTCACATTATGATTGGTCAGAAAAGACACCCTTTGTCTGTTTCGCGGAAAAAGGAAATCTAAAAATAAACACTTTTGCGACTGTGCTGATGCCCAGACCCAGTATGGGAGAATGACGCTCCTGATAATGGGCTCCTGGATGAACGTGAGTAAGGGTGCAATGATATTCCTAGATAGTTTAAGTATTTTGGCAGGAATTTTACCCAAACCAGTTGCTTTGGATGATTTTAAGTTTCTGTAAAGAGTTGAAATAACACTATCGACAAGAATTGGTGAAAATTTCAATTGTACGTGTGGGGATTGTTAGCAAAGTCAATTGCCTGAGGCTCATGTCATGTCATATCATGTCATGTCATGTCATTTCATTTGATGTCATATCACGTCATATCATATCATATCATGCATACTATATAACGTCATATTATAATAGCGGGGCTCCTGCGCGCGAAGCGCGCGTGGAGCAGAGCCCCATACTCATGGAATATGGTCAACCTCTTTTCTTTTGGTTTTCACGTGACTGATCGAGCGTACGCACGTACGTACGTACGCGTCTACAGATTGTACGGGTAGGGTAGGGGAGACTATCAAAAGGAGGGGAGGGGTATCTCAGGCTTGTCTTGGCAAATCCACATCTTTTATATTGGACATTCACAATATGGTCAATTGACAGCTGTCAAAACGGGATAGCCACTGACCAGCATCACATGACAATATTGTGGGCTCATGTGTCAACTCATCGAGGTGACGTGATTTATTTGGAAGCTGTTCTGGTAGCCCGCATATTTTTGGCGGGAAATTGCGTTGACGACTGAAAAAGAAATTTTCAGTTCATTGTCTTTTTGAGACACAATATTACTACTCTACACTGTTAAAGTTTTACTAAAGGATAAACGAAACAATTTCTATTGCTATGTCAACAAACAGTAGAAGAGAAAATATAATTTGCAGAACACAGGGTTCAGGTGAAGAGAAACGGGAAAGAGAGCAAGAATTAACTGAGGAAGAATGAGCGAAGTAGATCGCCAAAGAAGGCGCGCTCGGGAAAGAGAAAGGAGACGAAATTATAGCGAAGAACGCCGACAAGCAGAAAGAGTCCGGGCTCGAGAAAATAGATAAAATGTTAACGAAGAACGCCGAGAAGCGGAAAGATTCCGTGCTGTGGAAAACAGACAAAATTGTAGCGAAGAATGCCGAGAAGCGGAAAGACTTCGTGCTGTGGAAAACAGACAAAATTTTAGCGAAGAAAGCCGAGAAGCGGAAAGACTCCGTGCTGTGGAAAACAGACAAAATTGTAGCGAAGAAAGCCGAGAAGTGGAAAGACTCCGTGCTATGGACCACAAATTTGCATAAGTTTTGTCTGCATAATATTTATTCACTGATGCGTGACTCAGCACTCGCACTTTCCACTTTCCCTTAAACTTGACATTTGACTTGGAAAACCGACTTCTAAACAAACCTTCTTCAGAAAAATGATCTTCTGAATGCACTACTTTTGAATGAGAAGCAAACTGATGAAAGATTTCAAATTTTTATGTCATTTAATCATATAAACATCTCCCCTGTCGACGAAATACTCCCGCGGGAATTTTCTCTTGGCGGCAAATTGCAGAATGTAGCGCTTTCACTGGCAGCTGTTCGCGTTGTCGACGTTGTCATTGAGTGTGTCGATTGAGAACTTTGGTTTCAACGCCGTTGTTTTCGTAAAAAATGTTCTTCTAAATTGTAAAATGTCTCAAATGTATGTTAGTCATTCACGTGTTGCGTTGGACCTGGTCTACTTATAGTTCACACTTTTACGGTTATTTATTTCTTTTGTTAAGTAACTACAGCTGATTGTAGTGAATAAATGAAGGCAGTAATTTTTTAAACTTACAATGTAATTAAGAAAAGAATAATTAATAATTATTTTTTCATTCTCGTGAAAAATGTTTTTCGGGCTGGTAGATGTTGGTTACAGCTTGCCCGAAGGGCAATCTGTAAAATTAATTTTCTTTGCACCCTGCTTGGAGTAAACATTTATTTTACCGAGGTGTTCGTTTTAACACGAAAATGACAAGAGTTGTGTCCTGCATTTCCCAGTAGCGTGTACAAATCTTTTAAATACATTTACGCAAATAGAATGGTTAATTTCATCAGGAATAGAATACAGTACATTGATAATTTGTGTTTTTTGTAGAATATACTCCATGACTTTGCAGGTAGAAATACCGTACTAATGGCAGACGAAAGCTTAAACAAAAATCATAGCGAGTTAACCGACCTCGGCACTAAACAGTTAAGAACGTTTGTGAATTCCTTCGCAATATTTTAGAATGCTTTTACAGTTTAAAGTGAAATGAGAGTACTAAACGGGAGCCCCGCTTTTAGGCTTGGCTAAATCTATATATTAATCATGTCATGTCATGTCAGGTTGTGTCATCATTAACTCACCGTTAAAAACAGAGTCATTTAAGGCCAAATAATGAGCCTGAAACCCAGTCCAGGAACTGGTGTCACGGGCCGCGTAGTACTTGACAATAACCTGTAGACCCTGTCGAATAACTGTAAACGGGCTTTTCGAACCACAGAAACGCTCTGGATCGACGTCAGTTCCATTGCTTACAGATAGGTAAAAAGAACTAAAGACACAAATGAAACGGAATGTAGGGTTATCATCATTAAGCTTTTAAGTTTCGATGCTATACCAAATAATCTTTGTGAGGAAGCATGCACTATAATGACATCTTTATGTGGCGTTAGTATTAAATTTGATATCTTTATCTGGTACTTCTCAATTCATGGTTCAAACATAAAAAGTCAAATAAAGATTTTTTTTAAAAAGATTTTTAAAAATCACAAGCTGGTTGTTTCAGAAGGTTTTCATTGGCCAGCGAGAGAGCCCAGTAAGACTGTTCCCGTGTAGATGTAATGCGCGCTGACTAGAGACATTTTGGAAAGATAAAAAATGTAATTAAACCAGAAAATGACTCTTCAGCTTGGTCATAAAGGACCACAATAACAGACTGAAACTAATGACCGTTGTTTAAACCTAAAAGTGGCAAGGTCGGGAATGGATTGCCGCGTAAAAACATTGGCTTCAGGTTTTCCTGCAGTGTCCTGAAGAAAGTGCCAAAGAATAACAGGGTCTAGATCTCAAGACTTCAGCTAACACATTTCGTTTTTGGCTTTACATGAACAGCTTACACTAGCCTAAAGTGCAAATGAATATATGAAAGACCATATAATAATAATTATTTGAACTGCGGATTAATATGTAATCGGACATTAACTGATCATCGCACCTGCTTACGTTGTGTGCATAACTGCGATGATCAATTAATGTCATTACATATTAATCCGCAGTTCAAATATATGGTCTTTCATATATTGATTTGCATCATTCTTCTTTATCTACGGGTATATTACGAGCTCACAATATGACCAACTCCCAATTGGCTTGATAGCTCAGTTGATAGAGCACTGCTCCGGTATCGCAGAGGTCATGGGTTCGAATCCCGTTCAGGCCTGAGTTTTTTTCAAGCTTTAATTTCACAGCTGCTTAAGTTGTGTGCATAACTGCGATGATCAATTGATGTCATTACATAGCCTTAAGTGTTAGATTTACAGATCTACACGAATCGAAACAAAACACTAATGACAGTAAAATTAAAGGAAAGGAATTATCTTTTAACTTTTTAGGTCAGCAGTGCTACCCACCTGCATTCGTGCGAAAGTGGAAGATCGAAGTGGTTAAAAGTCAGAATTACGCTACTGCCATTCCCGGGTGGACGTATCTCCCACATACAGTCCGAATATTCAATATACGAATCGTATCCGGGACTTTGTAAAAATCCAGTAGTATTGAAGATAGACCAACCACATTCTGTTGACAAAGAAAGAAACTTAGAAAATCACAGATCTTTCCATGACTTAGCCAAAAGTATCTTTTTCTTTGACAGGGAGATAAAAGCCCTAGCAAAGGTAACGCGCATAGTAACAACTGAAGTCAAGTTACAACCGACGTCCACCCGTCACTAGGGAAGTGACGGGAGAAAAGCGTTAGTTGCTGTTAGTGATTAGCCAAAGCTTTTTGGCAAAGAATACATCACGGTAATGGGGTTAAGTTTGCCTTCTACTTACTTGTTTTCACATATACACCATAAGTGTCTCCTCCCTCGCCACTGGCTGTAAAACCGATGACCCAAGTGCGGTAATATTGATTGGATCGAAGTCCTGTTATTTTCAGGTCCAGTTGGCTGGCGCTTACTGTTGAGATATATTTTTTGCCATAGTGCGGATACAATTCTACAGCATATACACGATATCCCAACAGTTTTCCCCGAACATACCGTCTTGAGAGACTGAGCCATTGGAGGAAGATTGTGTCGTGACTCAATGCATAATACCAAGAAATACGTGGACTTCTAGTTGGCACTAGAACAGTGAAAAACAGAAAGAGTATCGTACAGTTGATGCGTGCATGTATATCATCAGTGGTTTGGTCTGGCAATCACAAAATGCACCATAAAATCATGCACATTCAAAGTTACGTTTGAACGTTTTACATCACACTCCGTATTATTGCCATAGGGATACCAGTATAATAATTAATAATTCTCGTAGCTCGTTCTCGATACCACATCGTTATTATACCTAGAACTGATCTTCGGTTTTGTATTGCCATTGCGTTTCAAGGTAAGGGTTACAGTGAAAGTACATACAACATGTGCATCCAAACCATTACTGGAGTCTGCGTTACACCGTAAAGTTCACAAAATCGACGATGTTTAGAGGTTAACGACCCCAAACATCCAAAAGTCACAAAGATCACTACTGCCATAACTAATTCATGGATTTCGGCGTAATTAAGATAGCGTTAAAAGAGTTTAGAGACGTCTCATGCCATTGAAGCGACTGTTTAAGTTCACTATATGAGAGTAAAGTATCTTATTACTCACCACTTTCCTCTGTTTCGATTACCATCCACCCAGAGTGACCTCGTTTGCTTCCTGTGCTTAAAATAGCAACAACAGTCACACTATAATTTGCCCACGGTAGAAGACCAGAAATGCTTACTCCAGTTTCGTATGGTTCTACCCGCTTAGCATGATAGATCATTGTTGAGTTTGTGATATACAGCACGAGGTACTTTTCCACGGATAGTCTACCAAGGAAATTGCTGGGAGGGATGGACCATGATAACACGAAAGAGGTGTTGCTTATATTGTTCTGAGTCACCATCCACGAACTTATTACTTCTCCTGCAAAAGCAAAACCCACTGTGGATAGTAAAAATCCTGTGTTAAAGAGCATTGTCGGCTGTTTTCAAATTACACAAAAAGAGAAGCAGAGCACATTAACTGTCCCATAACGTTATGCTATTGTAGCAAAAGAGCTATTTCTTTAAGAGGGTTAACTTTGTTACCTGTTACATTTGTCAGGTTTCCAGTTGTTACCGTGTAATTCCCGACCAGGTTTGGGATTCTGTATTCATGGTACAAGTATGATCCAAAGCCATAAGCTGTCATGCTAACAACATGTGTTCCTTGGATTAGCAGAGTCAGGTTTGATTCTTGACCACATATCTCCAACTCATCACTCGTGTTAGTTTTCGCTGTGGCTGGGAGAAACATTCGCACGCCTCCACTGTCACATAAATAGGACAGATAAGAAGAAAAATTCTAGGTTTAAAATCAACTTCTTTAACGTCTCATTACTTAGCTGAGATGGGCAAATCCTGCGCTTTAATTGGCTAAACGAATGTATGCCACCATGTTCAGCCAATTAGATAAAGTGAGAAATCGTTTAATAAAGATCTTTAGTAACAAACGTTTGTGGAAAAGACAGAATCGCAGCAACTTTCCATATTAATCAAACTCGCTGCATGTACTCCATGGTCAGAGGTAAATCTGAACACGAGTCAAGCATAGGACGCTCAAGTGCTCGGAGATAATCCTATCTTTTTTTTAATTATTTGGAAATCTTGGAGCACTTTTTACTTCCCCCACTGACAGCTCCACACTCCTTTAAGTGTATAACAGCCTAGGTTATCTGCGAATTTCAGTTTTGAAAACTTTAGATTAGCAAATTTACCTGTCCTTTCTTAGCCTTAAGTAAACGTATATCGAGCCTGACTATTGTGTCAGCCGAAGACAGCACGTCTGATTAATTTTTTTACCGCCAAGATCTGAGTACTAATATTCGTTAGTGAGAGCCAGACATTCCCTTATATGCTAGCTGGAGAATTTGGTGTTTGATCCATTCAGCTGAGACTGCTTGTTTTCTAAATCATCATCGTCCTTTGTTTGATGATGTATTGGAATTGTGACTGAGATGTTGCGAATTGGTCACTGTTAGTAAAGAAAAGGTCAAACGTTATGATTACCTGCAGGACCAGTCATCCTGTTTTCTGCCCAAGAAAACAGTGGTAAACGTTAACCAGATCAATGGATCAGAAGAAACGGGATTGATATGCCATTGACACTGGAGATCATGACTGTAATAACGGTATGGAATGTTTGCCATCGAGAAGTTTCCATTCACCTCAGTTTGGTTAGCACCACACACTAAAACATAAAGGAATGAAAAATACTCATCCAAGTTGTCGAGACATCAAACAGAAGCCACACAGCCTGCGCCACTAGTCTGTCTGTCCGTCCGTTACAACAGAGTTCACACATTTAATATTTCCCGTATAAAGTTGATCGGGTTTGTTAAATGGTTCCTTTGAAAGATCTCACCTTAGCTAATCTATTTATCTTTCCATCACTAAAGGAATGGTTTGTGACCAGGAACCAACTGCGGCTAATTCTTAATGTGAGCGCTGTCTTGAAATCCTTAACAATAGACCAAAATAACTCAATCTTCGCATTAACTAACGGAACTACAATACACAAATCAAGTCCGGGACAACAACCTTTCCATGTAAATAATACTAAGGATTTAAAGTTTGGTGCAAGGTTTTTCCTAAGAAACACTGGGGTAGATATAGCACAGGTCTACACCATGGCGAGCTTGTGGGCCAGGATAATTTCCATCGTTTATTTTATCGATCGAACGGTTTTCACTGAGTTCTCCTTATGAGCAAAAACCAGAAATTTCTAAAGGGAAAACGTATAAGTTCAGAATTTGATCTGCTGAAGCGTTTCGTGTCATATCATACCATCTCATTTCATGAGATATTATTTCATGCCTTGTAATGTTATATCATGTACTATGCCATATCAAATCACGTGATATCATAAATGTTAAACTCCCTAAAGTAATTAGTTTTCGCGGCATCTTATTGGTTATTTTGGAGGCAAATAGTAGGACGGGTATAAGGCTATAAAAATAGTAAAGTAAAGAAACCTTATTTATTCATCGTGGTAATTAAAGCTAGAAAGCTTACGGGGCCGTGCATTTCTAAACTTTGCTAAGAATTCCAACTGGCGGGGGGAGGGACCGGTTAGCTATTTACAGGCGTGTTCGAGGATCTAAAACTCGGGATTACAGTTAACAACTATTCACCGAAGTGGAAGCGGCGAGGTAAATATCAACCGCTTGCCACTGACACGGAGGTGAATTGTTGTTTCAGCATATACTAAAACATGCACAATGAGATAATGTACACAAGAAAAAGAAAATGGCTTGGAAAACGGAAAATTTCTCAAGTAAAATCTAATGCGGCTCGGAACGTTACAGATCAGTGTAACTGAAGAGGATGAAGACAAACTCTTGCTCAGGTTAAAATAACAATTATAATTAAAACTATAAAAAGTATAATCATAACTATAACAAAATTCTCAAATCTGATTGGCTATCAACTGCCCTGATCTCAACCTTAATAGGACAGTTAAATAGGACAGTACGCGTCATGCCTGAGTAATTGGGCAGTACAAACGATCACGCGCGCGCCTAAATGGATTTTTTTTTATTACTAGCAATAAAAATGCTTGGAATTTCATGCGTTTTGACTAAAAAAGAGACGTTTATATATCACAAATTTTGATTAATTGGTAATGAGACTTCGTGTCGTCCAGTTCGGTCTGCAATCATACTCGTGATTAAACAAATCGGACTCCCGCTACGCGGTCGTCCGATTTTGCTGATCACTCGTAATTAAAAGATTGCAGACCGAATGGGACTCCACTCAGTCCTGTTACCATTACATATTACGCCCATTAAAAATCACAACATGTGGACTTATATATAGCGAAAAACTTGCGTCAAGGTACAAAACAAAAGAAAGGAAAGGAAAAATTCCAAATGTAACAGACACCATACAAAAGGCTTCTACTTGCGAAAAAGCGTTGTTAATAGCTAATTTATGGGGTAGGCTATGGAAATGATAATCAGGCACAAACGAAAAGACATTAAATACTATTAGGATAGATAAATGTTACTTATTGCAGCAAATCAGGAGTTGTTGTAACAAATGCGATTTTTGGATTTAAATTCACGTCTTTTGTTAAGACCATGGGGTTGCAGCCTAAAAAGCTGTGAGGTCCAGTAAGCCCCCTGCGTAAGCAATATGAGTGCGGCTTTTGTGATTTGATTTTTTTTTCAATGATTATGAACCTAAATTGATGGATCTCATGATTAGAACAATTAAAATGGATATCCAGTTCGCAGGTTTTTTACGAGTGGAGGGGTGCTGACAACTCCAGCAAATGCTGTTTCGGGACAATGCCAAAATCTGGACATCGAGGGAAATTTTTTCCAAACATTTGGGAGGATGATCCAAATTTCCGGGACGACTTAAGTTAAGATCTGGTATTGCTAAAACAGCGTTCTTGTTAATCATGGATGACTTGTGATTACGAAAACGAACTTTGAATCCCATAGAAGTAGAAGCAACATATTGATTTCTGCACAAATTGCCAGAGACCAAATAGATCACATTTTTAGAAGTGCAGGACAATTGTTGATTTTTGCTATAAATTCTGTTGGAAGCAGAACTCGGAAACTTGGTTTCTTGGATTGATTGAGTAATGCTGGGATAGACCTCAACGTTTCTTGTTACATTTAAAGCAACCCTTCGCTATATATTGCTTGTTTTTGGTTTAAGCTGACCAGTTCTTAGTTATTTAATTTCTAAGGCGCCCGTGAATGAAAAGGCTCAACTTGTTCTCCCTAAAATCCGACCCATTCTTAATCAGTTTGACTCTAGTGACAACTTATCGGACACCAAAAATGCATGGAACCTAATGAATAAGTTGTCTAATCTCCAAACACAGTTTTCTTTCAAGGAGAGGATCGTTTGCAGCTCTGGAAGGATCATTTCAGCGATACCTCTACGAAGGTTAGACCACCTGAGACCATTCAAATCTTCGAGCCGAATGACCAAATCCGCACTGGGCCGTTGGGAAGGAACGATGTGAACTCTGCTATTGACGAGATTGAATCTGGTCGCGCTCCTGGAATAAACGCTGTCCCTATTGATCCTTGGAAGCTCCCTAACTTCCGCGGAAGAGCTTATATGAACCACCACAAAGAAGGGGTGATAGTCTTCTTAGACTTAAGGAAGGCTTTTGATTCAATTAGCAGAGACACAATGTTCTCCATCCTTCAACCATATGGCGTCCCATCTTTTATGGTCGAAGCCATTAATGCAATGTATGTAGACAACACTGCCTTGGTCATTACGACCGAAGCCTTAACCGATGAGTTTCCCATCACATCGCTAAAGAGTGCATAATGTAAAAACAAATATATATACCTCCATGTGAAAATCTCCAGTTGTATTATGACACCACCCTTCAGACAAAAGAAATCAAGCGCTCTGACGTGTTAGGATATCTGACGATACACTGTTCATTTTGCATAGTAAATGTTTCCTTTTAGACATCTATACATGTATTGCATTACACATGACGCACCTCGCATTCAGCCAAAAATACTCCTATGCACGTCGTACTTTCAACTATGTATATTTCGTGTTTCATATATCACTTCTTATCACTTCTCTTCACTTCTTATCGTTAGGCCATTGCAGTGTATAGAAATTCCTGGCCATCAAAAGAATGTCGATCGAATGGAATTATTCCAGCTTGAGATACGAAGCTTCTGGAAGTAGTTGTAACATAGGTCGAACACCGTTCTCCCCTCTTATCAGATCTGGAAAAAAAACTTTTGTAATATACCATCTCCTCCCCCTTTTTCTGGTTCTCAGAAAGGTGTTGCATTGCTAGCAACGTTAAAAATGAATACATTGCTAACTTCAATTGACGAGATGAATGTCCAATGTTTTCATTTACTGTAACAAATATAATATGTAGTTCAGATTTCCATACCTGATTGCAGGCTCTGCCTAACAATGACATATTTTGCGTAGATCCAACTATATCGCGAGTGCAACCGCGCCTGAATAGTTACAGTGCGGTAATCATCAAAGGGTGCTCCTACTATATCCCAGTGGCGATATGAATAACTGCAACCACTTCGGTTATAGACCAGTGAACCATTACCAGAGTAAATCTTTATAAATTCACTGAAGGGAAAAAAGGCCGAGAAGTAAAGATCGAGACACTTGATTCTCTGACAAACAACACCAGGAATTCTCATTATATTAGATTGCTCTCGGGTTTCATAAAGAAACGAAAAAACGGCTTCCGATTAATAATTCAATAAGTAGATATTATCGAGACGAGGAACTAAAATAAATGCATGCACTCAAAGCAGAGGGGCTTCTTTTAAAATTGCAATTAGATGCATTTGTGACACACCTGCAATAATGGAGGTAAGACCAGTACAGTGAGACAAGAGCTACGGCATCCCGTACGTCGGCATTTCCTAAGGACCAGTTACAGCGAGTCTCCACGTAGTCAGTGTGATGAGAGTATAACGTTCCGAACGACTGATTTAAAGCGCCGCCACAACCTAAAACATATTACAACAAAGTCAGGGGCACCCAACAAAAGGCTCTGAGAGACATTTCTAGGCTTCTTGTAATGTTTAAAGACTGTCTAAAGGGATGTTTTTATCACGTAGAAGAATTTTATCTGTTCGGATACCTTAGCTGATAATTATAGTGTTCGAAACTTTTAGGGAATGATATCTTCAATTCACAAATTGCTAGCTAGACGGCACCTTCCGAAAAACGTCCCAACGAACTATTTGCTCGTTTGAAATTGCTAGATGACCATTTTAAGTGCCAAAAATTGCAAGAGTTTCCTCACCGAAAACGTAAGGGACTACTTTTCCCTTGTTGCGAATCTTCTAGGTGATGTACTAGGGACTGAAAATCTGTTCAGATACACCGTTCGAAAATCCGAGGGCCTGTGTGTTCGATGTTCGAAAATTCTAGCTCACCTTTCTTCCGTACAGATTTTTACCGAAAGTTGTCCTTTGGTGCCCTTGTAAAGTCGACATTTGCTCACTTGATACTTCAACGACATTGAAGATTTTTTCTTGCACAGTAAAAAAAGTTTTATGTGCCACCTTCCAAGGTTCTAATAACTACTGTGAGCTTTAATAACCCTCTAACCTTTAATGTCAACATACAGGTCTCTCTAAATGACAGGCATAAATACTATAAAGCACTAACTAGAGGAATAGTTATTTTAGAACATAACCATGTTCATCGTTGGTGATCACTCCCTTTCGTTCCCATAACCTGTAACTATTGCTATCAATTAATATCACTTAGAAACATTGCATGGACTTTTAAGTCCTAATAATGATCAGCATGCAATGTCTTAAAAGGCAAGGCCATCTGAATCGTTCCCTCATTTCTCCATTCAAAGGAGTTTAGAAATACCTTTTTCTCAACTGTGTTCTTACCAGCTGTTATCAAATTGTATGATGACCGCGGTCCCACGCCCTTGGATGTAAAAGCTGCCACTGAGATCTCATATTCTTTTCCCACCTTTAAATTACTGAGAGTCATACTCAGAACATCAGGCCTAGAGGTATTAACGCTCCTTGTATTGTAGTCATGCCATCTTTCTCTGTAGTAAACCGTGTAACGCAGTGTGCCCATGGCTTGGGTCTGTGGAAGAGGATCCCATGTCACGACAACATCTGAATAGACGTTTCTCACTCGCACGTTTGGTGGCGCCTGAAGGGGAACTGAAACGAAAACATCAACAGAAATTGACTGTAAATATTCTGCGAATATGCTTATAATTAATGATTATCTAAATCTCAGCTGAAAAAAATGAAAAACTGAATATAAACAAAACGTTTTCTAGAATAACATCACTAAATACTATTTATTAAATGTGAGCTATACATTTGTTTTCTTCCGTGTATACCACATCGTTATTATACCTAGAACTGATCTTCGGTTTTGTATTGCCATTGCGTTTGAAGGTAAGGGTTACCGTGTAAGTACATAAAACATGTGCATCCAAACCATTAATGGAGTCTGCGTTACATCGTAAAGTTCACAAAATCGACGATGTTTAGAGGTTAACGACCCCAAACATCCAAAAGTCACAAAGATCACTACTACCATAACTAATTCACGGATATCGGCGTAATTAAGATAGCGTTAAAAGAGTTTAGAGACGTCTCATGCCATTGAAGCGACTGTTTAAGTTCACTATTGGAGAGTACAGTACCATATTACTCACCACTTTCCTCTGTTTCGATTACCATCCACCCAGAGTGACCTCGTTTGCTTCCTGTGCTTAAAATAGCAACAACAGTCACACTATAATTTGCCCACGGATGAAGACCAGAAATGTTTACTCCAGTTTCGTATGGTTCTACCCGCTTAGCATGATAGATCCTTGTTGAGTTTGTGATGTACAGCACGAGGTACTTTTCCACGGATAGTCTACCAAGGAAATTGCTGGGAGGGATGGACCATGATAAAACGAAAGAGGTGTTGCTTATATTGCTCTGAGTCACCATCCACGAACTTATTACTTCTCCTGCAAAAGCAAAACCCACTGTGGATAGTAAAAATCCTGTGTTAAAGAGCATTGTCGGCTGTTTTCAAATTACACAAAAAGAGAAGCAGAGCAGATTAACTGTCCCATAACGTTATGTTAGCTAATGTAGCAAAAGAGCTATTTCTTTAAGAGGGTTAACTTTGTTACCTGTTACATTTGTCAGGTTTCCAGTTGTTACCGTGTAATGCCCTACCAGGTTTGGGATTCCATAGTACAAGTATGATTCAAAGCCATAAGCGGTCATGTTAACAACATGTGTTCCTTGGATTAGCAGAGTGAAATTTGATTCTTGACCACATATCTCCAACTCATCACTCGTGTTAGATTTCGCTGTGGCTGGGAGAAACATTCGCACGCCCCCACTGTGACATAAATAGAACACACAAGAAGACAAATTCCAAGTTTAAAATTAACTTCCTGAAAATTGTCTCAATACTGAACTGAGATGGGGAAATCCTGAGCGCCAATTGGCTAAAAGAATGTCAGCCACCATGTTCAGCCAATTGGACAAGGCGAGAAATTTTCTACTAAACACCTTCAGTAACAAACTCTTGTGGAAAAGACAGAATCACAGCAACGTTCCATATTAATTAAATTCGCTGTGTGTACTCCATGGTCAGAGGTAAATCTGAACACGAGTCAAGCATAGGATGCCCAAGTGCTCGGGGGAAATCCTCTGTCTTTTTTAATTATTTGAAAATCTTGGAGTACTTGTTACTTCCCCCATTGACAGCTCTATACTCCTTTAAGTGTGTAACAGCCTAGGTTACCTGCGAATTTCAGTTTTGAAAACTGTGGATTATCAAATTTTCCTGTTATTTCTTAACCTTAAGTAAACGTATATAGAGCCTGCCGACTATTCTATCAGTCAAAGACAGCTCGTTTGATTAACTCTTTTACCGCCAAGATCTGAGTACTAATATTCGTAAGTGAGAGCCAGACATTCCCTTATATGCTAGCTGGAGAATTTGGTGTTTGATCCATTCAGCTAAAACTGCTTGTTTTTTAAATCCTCATCAACCCTTTGTTTGATGATGTATTGGAATTGTGACTGAGATGTTGCGAATTGGTCACTGTTAGGAGAGAAAAGGTCAAAAGCTATGATTACCTGCAGGACCAGTCATCCTGTTTTCTGCCCAAGAAAACAGTAGTAAACGTTAACCAGATCAATGGATCAGAAGAAATGGGATTGATATGCCATTTACACTGGAGATCACGACTGTAATAACGGTATGGAATGTTTGCCCTCGAGAAGTATCCATTCACCTTAGTTTGGTTACCACCACACACTAAAAGATAAAGAGATGGAGAAGACTCATTCAAGTTGTCGAGACATAAAACAGAAGCCACACAGCCTGCACCACGGCTAATCTGTCTGTCCGTCAGTTACACCATAGTTTACACATTTCGTATAAAATTGATAAATGGTTCCTTTGAAAGATTTCACCTTAGCTAATCTATTCGTCTTTCCATCACTAAAGGAATAGTTTGTGACAGGAAACAACTGCGGCTAATTCTTAATGTGAGCGCTGTCTTAAAACCCTTAACAATAGACCAAAATATTTCAATCTTCGCATTAACTATCATAGAAATCATCATAGTACTAGTGTCATTCACTGTGATTGTAAAAAGCGACAAGTGCTCCCGAAATGTAATTGAATGTCTTTTGATAGATCATTATGCTACTACAGTAACTTTGACTCGAGGCAAGTTTGTAATATTTCTTCGCTTCTGATTAGATAAGACTTTCATTTTTATTCCATAGATCTATAAAAACTAACGCGTGGAAATAGAGTATACAACTGTCTACCCTTTATCCACTACTTAAATCAACAAAAAAGCTGCATAAGCTATTCCTGTAACTGAACTTGAGAATAAAGCACCCAGTCAGCAGGCAAGGATCTCGCGGATATACACTATACCCACTGATGAGGCGTACCAGACAACTCTAACAAGACACAAGATAATCAAAGAACATACCATGTTCACAATGAACGACCAAATGGAGGAACGGAAAATCATACATAACACGGTATAACCACGAGATCATTCCCAGAACTCACTTGGCAGAACGAGTTCGCAAGATATACATTTATCGAAACAGGATCTTATCCCGACTAAAGGTAACAACTTAGAGTGCGACTACTCGATCCAAGGCAAACAATACAATTTCTATGAGTGTTTTATATTTCGCTTAAAATGCATAAAATGTGCTCTATAGCTATCCAAAACATATCAAAATGGAAAAAAGAAACAATCATATTAGTCGATAGAAACTCGCCACAAATCTGTTGTTCAGCGTCAACAACAGACCCTCAAAAGTTGAATAAAAATTTATTTGGGTAGCCTTGGTTCGAGTAATCGCACTGTAAAATCTTTCTGAACATTTTCACAAAGCTGGAACTATAACATGACTCAATCCCTAACTTTTCTTAACAGATTATCTGTTAAGTGTTTAATAAAAATCAATTCTACTCTACTTTGATGAAAAAACTCACATGTGACATAATTTGTCCTATTCCTTCCGACGCCTTTTCTTGTGAAGCCAGCAACATAGATAAGGTACGTAGCACCATCTGTGAGGTTTCTTAAGGTAGCCGAGGTGGTGTAGACGTCCGTTACCAACTTTTTCTTGTTATTCGGCTCATTAACTGGGACGTAGACGATGCTATAACCCAATAGATTTCCCATTGCTTGTGACTGGCTGATACTTACCCATCTAAAAGAGAGGCTCTCCGTGAACACCTCGTTGAACCAGTCATACGCGTAAGGTGAGTACTGTGGAACTAGGAAAAAACGCAAAACCTTATTTCAGTGCGACAACTGGCTTATCTATCTAGGATCATGGAATCTGTGCAAAGTACAGTAAAATATCTTAGAGCAACTAATTGCAAAAAATGTCAACAAATTTTAAGCTTGTGATGCATTCAATCCTTTTGATCTGAAATTAAGTGATCGAAAAGTACTAACATTGCATTAGTCTTGGATTTCTAACAATGGAGTGAACACCTATTGGCAAAAGAGTTCGGTTACAGATTCACTCCGTTTCGAAAAATCTAGTCTTCATGAAATACATCGTGACTGGACTTGCAATAGCCTTATGTTCAGATAAGCGATGGGGATTTTCCAGTGCCCCAAACATCAATCAGAAATCCAGAAACAAATGTTAGTATAGCCGGAAACGAGAGATCAATCGGGAACATGATATATTGATATGAGATGCTCAATTCTAGTTTGCAGTCTAGGTTATAATCATATCAGGGATTCCTCGGGCTCGGGCTCTTGCCATAGCCTCGACCTTAGCCTGCACAGCAGGCCCTCAAGGGAAAGAGAAATTGGCCTTGAACGCATCGCTAGCACCTTTTGTTGACGCCTGGGAGAATGCTCATGCTCTTGCAGTTTGTCCTCCTTTTGGTTGCATGCCACAAAGGTTACGATTGAAGCCATCCTACCGAAACATCCTCCTTGCTATTCCGTGGCTTATTCCTGACATAGCTTATCCAATTGGGGAAGTTTTAATATACACTTAATGTATGGTCCCGACGGAAACGGTTAGTTTTGTTTTCCAAGAGTCCTGATGTTTCTCGAGACAAAGTCAAGGGAAACACCAGGACTCAAGGGAAAACAAAACTAACTAGTTTCTCGAGGGATCATACATTAAGTGCGTTATTATGTATTTAGGAGACCACGCCATTTTTTTATTAGGTCATGCACTGATCACGTGGGGTGGTATTCGGCGCGCCGGCAACAACTGCGCAATTGCATCCCGGTCGGGATACATTTGAATTTGATCCGGGCACGTGACCAAGAATCAACCAATCACAGTGCTCGTTTTGTCGAGTGAAAGTGCAGGTATATGTAGTGGTTTAATTTTTTCCTTAGTTTAAATTTTATTTTCCTTTGTCTTTTGGTATGGTAAAATGTGATAGTCAGTGTGAAACAAAGGAAAATAAAAATTTAAACCAAGAATAAAACTGAACCACAATATATATGACAATGTCGCTTGATTGCCTGCGCGCGACTTATAAAAATGTCATAATGTACACGTGAACTGGCAGGCAGGCTGGCAAACAGTCACCAAAAACTGATTAACGTATTTCTTTTTCGCAAACGTAAAGTTGACTACACTTGCAATGCGACAAAGGTGTTAAAAATCGCAAACCCAATCTTCTTCCCACACTGAAAGTGGAGAAGTTTATGGGTTATATGGATTTCCCCTTGTGGCAACGTACTGAAAGAACCAAACGCACCCTATGTAGAGAATGAATGTTATAAACGCCTTACCACTTTCGTCAGTCCGGACAAAGATCTTGTCGCTCTTATAGAGGTCACCATCAGGCTCCACCAAGTATACACGGATCCCAAACTTAGTAAATATCTGAAGGTTATCAATATTGGCCGAAGTTTCCGACGAGTTAAAGAACAGGAATTTTTGATGGTTATAACGATAGTACTGTGTGCTGCCGATTAAGACAATGAACAGCGAGGCTCTTGACATAAAAGCTTGCGGCAGACTGCTCCAGTCCACCAGTAGACTTGTTTCGCTTGTGTTGTAACCGTATATGTTCCAAGGGTTGAGCGGTGGTAAAGCTATGAAGTGGAGAAAATTATTTTCTTATTAACAGTGAATGTTTGGAGCCAGCCCTACGGATAGTTAAATGGGCCCACAACCCCTTCCCCAAAAGGTTTGACTCTGAAAAGAGGCTACCTCACTCATTAATAAAGTACACTACAGTCCGTGCGAAGATAATGATTGATGTTGATTAATAAAAGGTAGAATTCAAAGAGGAAATGATACCGTCTTTATTGGTATTGAAAATCACAAGCTGGCAACATTGCCACACTTTACAGATAGATAGACTTAATTATTGTTTATAACTTCCCGTGATGATTACTTGCAACTGTTTTGGCTTTAACAAGACGCTTGAGAAGCCTTCACTCGGGCTTTGTATTGAGCGTTTTACTTGAGCATTTACCATGCGTAAAATGTATACGAAACTACATGCGGGATCCGTGTGGGGAATTTTCGTTATCTGTCACTCCAGTCCCACATTTTAACGGTTATTTATGTCGAGAGTCAGTTTAATGACTCGTGTGAAATCAAAAACAAAAACAACAATATTTTATTGGGGTGCGTGCAGCCGCTCAAACAAATCACGAGTTCTGTCAATATAAATACTTTGCATGAAGAGATCTGAATTGTTGTACTTTTATTGACACTGCAACATCATTATGTTCATGTACGTTAGTCATACTGAGAACTTTTTCTAGTAGCTTACAGTCATCAAGAGTATTCATCACGCCTTTCTATCAAGCACATGCAACTCCGTGCAAAGAACAAACCAACATTAACGATCGCTTGTACAATAATAATAATGATTGCCTACGCAATACCAAATCGTGCTTTACAAGTATTGAGCCCAATAAAAACCAATCACAGAAACAGGATATTTAACGGAAGAGCTAAGCTTATTAATTCATGTTGTGGGCTGGCTATTGGAAATGTATCAGCTTACAAGCTGAATCTATCTACAGCCGTCAGGTAGAAAACAACCATCTTATCCTCTTGATTTCTTGGGACTTGGTTTCTATGTTTCCTAACAACGGTAATGAGCTAGGATTTGAAGTGGTTAGGAGAACACTTGATAATAGAAAACATATGCTTCTATCCACCAATTGCATTCTGGAAGCTGTGAGAAATTTGCCTGAAAAGCAATCACTCAGTTTTCATAGAGAAATTTTACCTTTAAGTCCACGGCATGGCACTGCCATGGGACCCAAAAATGTCTGTAGCTATGCCGATATAGCCATGGGGGAAATAGACCACAAAGCTAAGCATGGTGGCACTACTAAACCCTCATAATAGTGTAGATATCGTGATGATCCTTTATGGTTATCTCTGACAACAGGGCCTTGCAGCACTGAATTCTTTCACTGAGTACATCACGTCACTGTCGCCCATGATTAATTTTAAATCGGTTCATTCTGAAAGCAAACTTAATGTTTTAGATGTAACACTCCATTTGGTCGATGCTTTTATCCAAACTGATATTTATTCAAGACCTACTGATAGCCACTTGTATCTTTGTCCATCCAGTGCCCATCCCAAGCATGTGTTCAAAGCGATCCCGTTTGGGGTCACTCCGAGGACAATTTTCTTGCCATGAGGCTGAAGAAGCACAAGGGCTACCTAACTGACCAGGTTTATCCAGCAAAATTGGTGTCACATGAATTTTCTAGAGCAGCAATTATTCCAAGAATTGACTTATGTTTACAGAAAGGTAAGATTCAAGGATTTTAAAAAGATTATTCTTTTGTTCTCACTTATAATCCGCAGTAATTTAAAGTCTATGAATGAGTTGATTAAAAAGCATTTTCACCATCTGCTTTCGTCCCCAAAACTCAGTGAGCTTTTCCTACCGAATTTTATCATTTCATCTTTTCGCAGACATAAGAACGTCAACGAAATTTTTATATCTTCCAAGACCTTATCTCAGTAACTTGCAGTACCAACATCGGGCTCATTCTCTGTATAAAAACCTGTTACGTTCCCGAGATATATTAGGAAACGGAGAAATTAAGGACAAAAGTCACCAAACCTTAGGCTCCAACAAAACTTCCCGCAAACGTCCCGCAAACTTATCGCAAAAACGTACCGCCAAACTACCCGCGAGAATTTCCCGCAAAATCATAGACATAATCCATATAATCTTCAATCCACCCCAATCCAGAATCTCAATAAGATCCACCTGCCCAGCCCAATATAAAGATTCCGGCAGAAATTTCAACGTATGTCACGAACAATAACTAAATTGAGAGAATGCTAACATTATGTCACTATTTGACAGAGAAAAGAGTTGAGATTTTCAAAACAGATTTTGCAGATATGGATGTGCAATATGATGAGAATGGCAAAGTTACAGATAGGGGATTCACATTTACTAAAACATGTGACCGGGCACGGGATTTCGTACACTAACGCTTTACCGTTTAACGGAACAATCTGTTTACTATCCATTTACCATCCGTTTAAAACGGATCATTAAAGCGTTTAAGCTCTTTGCTCATCCGTTTAACGTTTTCGACAAAACGTTTAACGTTTTAACCTATCCGTTTAAAAAAATTTGCATCCGTTTAACAATTTGGCCCAGCCGTTTAAATGGTTAGCGTATCCGTTTAACGATAACTTGCATCCGTTTAATGTTTTTGACAAGCAAGTGAGTAAAGAAGAAAACAGTCCTGAGACACTATCGATCACGCTGCGATCGAGCGACTTTGTTGCTCTTCGGATGGACTTACACTTTTCAACTCCCTTGTATTCGATTAGAAGAATTCTCAATCGAGATATTGAAACACGAGAACTCACATCAATAATAGCATTATTGATTCTGCTACTTCAAAAGACTTGTAACATGTCACTCGATTCTTTTTTAACCCACTGAAGTCATTGACTACCTGCCGTTTTTACGTTTTCAGTATGATTTTCCACCTATAAACATTCCATAGCATTTCGTGACTCTTTATTTGAAACTACCACGGAAAGTGGTGCTGTCCTAAAGCACTGAAGGCTGAAGGTTTCTGAAAACGTCATTCTGTCGTCCATTCTGTCAACAATGGAGCTACAAGAATGGCCCAAGTTTGGTTTGTTGGCGATTTGTGCTACGTTTACGTACAGCCATATTTCATCTGTAATGGCTGCCTGATGAGCATCATTAAGCGTGACGGTAGCTAAGAGTCCGAAGTGAGCAAGGTGATGTTCTTTGTTGTCGAATTTGGCTTGTTACTCGAATCTACTGTACTTCTCGTTTTTGAATTATTGATGCAATAAAGATTAGTTGTCAAGACCTTACAATTTGATTTCAAGTTTTTGGTTTTCTTTTTTAATTATAGGAGAGAAATTTAATTCGTTTTCTATCAGTGTCCGTCGAAAAGTATTAGTATGAAACGTCGGTGTTCCGCCGGAACAAATCTTATAATTATTCGCAATGGTTTCTGATCGGTACGTGGCTTCCCGCTGTTCTTTAGCCCGACTTCATCCGTTTAACGTTTCGATCTATCCGTTTAATGATTCTGTTTAACCGTTTAACATTTCAAGCCATCCGTTTATATTTTTTCTCAGCCGTTTAACGGTTTACCGAATCCGTTTTTGGACTTTGCTCTACCGTTTAAACGGATAGGGGAACCGTTTATACACTTTCATTACCCGTTTACTATCCGTTTACAAACCGTTTATTTTTACCCGTTTAACGGAAAAGCGTTAGAGTACGAAATCCCGTGCCCGGTCACACATGCCCCATAAATAATCACGAAGCCCCTATATGGTAGTTCTGGAATGATGATGATAGTAATGATGACAATGAGAATGAAGTTTGCAATAAACACCGCAAAGAAAATAACAATAAAACTTGCGAGCCAACCGATATTGAAGCAATGGGCGAACGTCCCCTTAAAAAACTTTCTGGAGTCCCGGAAGACGCTGAAACTGATGAAGAAGATGACAAAGATAATAAAGATCAGCAATAGCAAAAATTCCAACAAAATACTCAAAACCACATGCATTACATTTTAGATGTCCACTACCGTATTTAATTGTTTCTGGATTACCACATCTTATACATAATATATAATTTTGAATATATCTTGTTGTGACCACACGCCATATTAAGATCAACTGAATATTTATTGCATAACGTATTCTGATTGGATACTACATTTCTCCTTTCTTTTCTGAGATCGAGATCTACAAATTAATGTTCTTTTCAACCACAGTAGTCAAGTAAAATCAGTTCATTTTGAGGAAATAAAGTCAACTCAACAGTGTTCACATGTGTTTTGATCCTAAGAATCATGATAGATGTGATAATCTTCAAATCTTTTCGGTCTCCGTCGCTCTCTCTGTGGTCTCTTAGATCCTTGCACGGGTTTCTTTTTTTCGCTTTCTTCTTTCTCGTGTTTAAACCGGATTGTTGTTGCGTTCTTGTGTTGGTCTTTTATTGTTTCCTGCTGTGTGGCGCTGGTTTGTGTTGAATCCTGTTTCTTCTCCTCAGGTGCTGCTTCTCTCAGGATCTTCTCTTTGATGTCCTCCTGTGGGGTTTTTGCTGTAGCTTCTTGCGGTTCTGGGTTGCTCATCTCAATTTCATCGGCTGTGTTGATGACTGCGTTTACTAGCTTAAAGAAACTTGCATCCCGACATACTGTACGTCCATCCGTTGCTCTTCTGGCTGTCTTCCTGGATCCTGAAGATAGGCTCATACGGTGTGCTCCATTTGTTCTTCCGATCTTGTTTAACTAGCACATAGTCTCCCAGCAATAGTTTCTTCTCTTTTGTGCGGCTGTTTTCTCTTTGCGTTTTCATTTTCTCTTTGTACCTTGCATCATTGTTATTCACCTGCTTGTCCTCTGCTGATGTGGTCGTGTTTGGTGCTATGTAATCGAGTCTTGTTCTAATGGCCATGCCTCGCATTGCTTTGTATGGTGATATTCCTGTAGCTGGGTGCGGTGTTGCCTTGTATGCAGCAAGCATATCGTGGATCGCATTCTGACTCTCCAGTTTGCCTTTACCTTGCAGCTGTGCTATTTATTCAGTTTTGTTGAATGTTTGCATAAATCGTTCAGCTTCTCCGTTTGCTCTGGGGTGTAGCGGTGTTACTTTGCGGTGTTGGAATTCCTCTTGCCATTACAACACAGGCACGGTTTAAGTGTGTACCCACATTTTGTGGGTCGATTATTATTCATATATTCACGCTATTGTTATTTGTCATTGAATATTCACAATTCACGGACCGATTACTTTCCGAGGATGTGGCTGGCTACTGCACGAGCGCAAACGCTTTGATGTTAGGTGGGATATTTTTGCTTTGTTTTAGGATTTCTGCTTGATTGATTTTTTTAAACCCTATTGTTGCGACATCTTAATTTATTCGTAAGAAATGTCTGGAAAAGCTCAAGGCATGCACGTGGAAAGGCCCCGGGAAAGGCTGAGAAATTGACGTGAAGGCAATGCTTGGTGTCTATATCACAGCTCGCAGCTAATAAACTAGGTAACGTGACGTCGGTCAAGTGTGTTTACAGTGTTGAGAATAAGTGAGTAGCCACGCGAATTACTTTGTTATTTATAAGCCCGCGTAATGGTTTGTATTTGCATAAGAATATATCTTCTGTTGTTTTCACAAGGACATGGTCAATCAAATCCAAACAAACTCTTATGTATTTCTTTGTCGCTTAATAGTATCTGATCGTTAATCTTAAATAAACTAATCCAACGAAAAGCTCATACTTAGCGATCGGTCGGTAACAAATCACTTCAAATATTTTTTTTACTCGAGTCTAGGTTTCGGTTTCCTATAAGTCTATCGTCGATGTCGAGAATGAGCAAGCTTGCGCTGCTCGCGGTCTGCGGTGTCCCTGAAGACATGAAAGCGAGGCGCCTTATTTCAAAATCATCCATGGATCTTTTCTTATTCAAACTCAAGTTTTTTTTCTGCGTGGTCGTGTGGAAAGAGATTAGCGGGAACAGGGCCAATAAGGCTAAATCGGAAGAAAAGTATATCGGGCGATTGAGGAGTAATATTGTTGTTTTTCCCAAATATCGCTTCTTCGCCTTCGATAACTTGGAATCAGATGAAGTTTCACGACTGTTTTTTACTGTGGGAACCAAGAAAGCTGCTTGGTCAACATTAATTCGATTAGTAAACAAACCCAACTATCACTGAAATTTCTGTAAAACCTTAGAAAACTTTCTGATAAAATCGCTCAGCTTAACGACGTCGACAAGAATTACGGTGCGATATATACAGTCTGGTAGGTTTTTTGTGGTCGTGGAACCAACCATATAGTATACAATATATACAAAACTTAGGCGTAAACGCACATTCACGTTTGTTCGAAGCCGTATTATCAAGTGTAGCCCGAGTGAACGCTCCCGAGAGCGTCTTGTTTCAATAACAAATCGACTTCCACCTCGCAAAGAGAGCAAATTCATTCAGACGTGACTGATGACATGTCGCCGCCATTCTCACTGCCGGCGGCAAATTGCGTTGTAATTTGCAAAACAAAGCGGTTCTCCGCTAATACTGAACCAAAAGTTTTGTTTAAATGCTCATTCTCAAGCTTGTGAAATGAATATCAATAATAAACCGATATTACCTTTCGGTGGAAAGAGATGAAAACCCGAGGTGACATATTTTTTTGCAATCACCACGCTTCACAGAACAAAAGGATGCGCACTTGAGGGACAACAATTAACCCCCATTGTTGAATTCTTTTGAAATATATCCACTGAATCGCCGCCCAATAGTCACAAGTCCTATTTATTCGTCTGAGCCTAATAATTACGAAGATACTCAGCCCTTTCATCGGAGCAAACTCGACAATAACTCGAAGCTTGCCGACAGGTCAATTTACGAGCCTTCTGTGTCAATTAGCCAGCGGTATACCCCATTTCTGAACAACACATTTTAACCGTGCCTGTGTTGTAATGCCTTGCAAATTCTTCAAAATCGTTTGAATTGAAGGGTGCTCCGTAGTCTGATTCTACACGTCTGGGCGTTCCATAGATTGCAAACACGTGTTTCATTCTCTCCCTACTGATCTGAAATGAGGTAGACGATACTCTCTCTACAACTGGATAGCGGGTACTCTTATCGATAATGACTAAGTTGTAGTGTCCGTCCGGGTACGTCTACTGATACTGTGTCTCATGGTTTGTCTGGTATATTGGAGGGCTTGATTAGTTCTGACTGGGTTTCTTTCGTGGCGACTTGGCATTCATAGCACTGATCAACCGCGTTGTCGATCATGTTGTTCATGTGAGTAAACTAATACCTGTTCCGCAGCATTCCCTTTGTCTTTGTCTTGCCTAGGTGTCCCAAACGGTGTCCTATCTTGACGACTTTCCGTTGCAATTTCTCAGGGATGATTATCCTCTCTTGTCTGAAGATGAGTCCCTCAGCCATTCATAGTTCTTACTTGACGTGCATATAGGGTTCTATGTCCTTGTTTCTGCGGTATTTATCCCAGTCTCCTTCAAATATCCTCTGTGCTAACTTCTGCATCGTTTCATCTTTTATGGTTTCCTCTCTGATTCTTTCAACTGAGTGTTTCCACGGTCCCCTTGATGATTTTCTCTGTGCCGTCATCCTCTGTCACTGGTAGTGGGTGTCGAGACAGGTAGTCTAGCGGGTCGGCTTCATCTTTCCCTGGTTCATAGATGAGTTCGTAGTCGACATCCTGCATCTGCATCACCCATTTCTTAATTCCGGGGGGCATTGAGGTTTTGGTCTTGTTGAATAGCGGTAGCAGCGGCTCGTGTGCTGTGACTGTTTTGAATCTTGATGCTTCAAGTAAATACTCCCTGAGTCGATCTTTAGCCCATTTAACTGCTAGTGCGTCTTTTTCTGTCTGGCTATATTTCCTCTCCACTTCAGTCATCATGCGACTTATGAAATGCACAGGTTGCATGCCTCTTTCCGTCTTTTGTAGTAACGCTGCAGATAGGCCTTCATTGAAACTTGCTTCTGTCCTCAAGATGATTTGGTTGTCTGGGTCAAAGTACGCCATGGTTTGGTCATCTGATAGGTTGTCTTGTATCGTGCAGAATGCTTTGTGCTCTTTCTCTCCCCAGTGGAATTTGGCTTCTTTCCTTGTAAGTTGGTGTAGTGGTGCTGCTATACTCGCGTAGCCTTGAATGAAGTTATCTAGGTATCCTTCCATCCCTGAGAAACTTCTCATTTCTTCTTTGCTTTTGGGTGTTCCACATTCTTTGACTACTTTGACTTTATCGGGTGAGGGTTTCAACCCATCTTTCGTGAACACGTATCCGAAGAATTCTATTTCTTCCTTTTCAAATTCACACTTCTCTTTATTGAAGGTGATTCCGTGTTCTTGTGCTCTTTGCAAGACTCTCTGTAAGACTTGTAGATGCTCTTCGTTGTCTCGTCCTCCCAATAGAATGTCATCTCGTTGGTTCAGACAGTGTGGGATGTCCCCAAAGACCTTGAACATGGCTTCATCGAAGACGTCTTGAGATGATTTCGCTCCGAAGATCAGTCGTTTTGGGCGATAGTTTCCCCATGGGGTACTGAAGGTTGCGATCTTTCTAGTTTCTGGATCAAGCGTCAATTGATGGTATCCCTGCTTGAGGTCGAGTTTTGAGAATACTTTGCAATCGTCGAGTTGGTATATAAAGTCATCAATCTTTGGTGCTTGTGCACATCGGCTTCTTTTAATGGATGCATTCGGAATTCTCATGTCGATGCTTGCTCTGATCATATGTGGTTCGAGGTCGTCTTTCTCCCTTTCAACAAATTTTGGCTTAGGTTGAACCACCAGTGGTGAACACCATGTTATTGCTTCATTGGCTGGTACTTGTTCAAAGATTTCTTTCTCTATGCCTTCTTCCAGCCATTTTTTGGGTGGTTTCTGTAGGTGGTAAGGGACGTTTCTTGGTTTCTGCGCTACTGGTGTTGCTGTGGGATCGATTTCGAGTTTCACCTCTATATTGTTACCTGTGTCTTTCTCTTTAAAGCAACCGATCCCTTTAAAAATGTCGCTGTATTCGGTAAGGAGCTTTTCTACCCTGTCGGATGTTTTTACTGTCTTGATTCGAAGCTCATTTGGTTCTCTCAGTTTGCCCTCAGGTTCAATTCTCAGCATTCCTAGTAGGACGTCTTTACAGATGAGTAGCAGTGAATCCATTTTTCCTTTGATTACAATGAATTTGGTGTTGACTCCTCTTGTCTTGTTTCTAATGGTTACGGGAAATTCGCCTTTGACTTGAAGTTTGCTCTGTAGGGCACGATTTTCTCTTTGCATGGGGCCAGTTCGGTGATCTCTTGAGAACGGTGTTTGAGTGCTCGAAATTGGTATTCGTCCATTATATTGACACTGGCTCCCTTATCTGGTTCCACAGTTGCGTGTAGATCTGCTATAGAGGTTTTTTGCACGCGTCACGTGATCTCTAGCAACGGTAACTACGCCGCCATCTTGCATGCCAGGTCAAAACAACATGGCGGCTGTAGTGGGCGATCGAGTACCATCTTTAAGAGGTTACCGAGACTCACTCAGTGCTGAAAATCGAGCATTGCTGCAATATACGATGCAAAACTTATACTTACTGCAAATATTGATCCATACTCCGTGAGTGCGAATTTTTTCTCTCAGTCGATGGCTAAATGGCAAAAGATCGAGTTTCCTGATATTGTGAATTACTTGCTGCTTTCCACAAGCAAGTTTACGAAAGAGCAAGTGAAAGCCTAAAAAAGCCTGCAGGCCTATCAATACTTCGTTGCTGGCTGGGTGAGAAGCATCTACATTGGACTGAATGCTACGTCTGACACGACAATTTTAATCAGAAAGGTAACACAAACCCACCAGTTGGATATTTGTGTTACATCGTTGGAAGTGATCTCATGTTTTTAGCGGTCACTGCTGAGTTTGAAAAGATTTCTTTATCACAACTTTTTAGGTAAACCACTCTCAGCGGCTAAGCGAAGCACCTTTGAAACCCTGGCTGGCTGTCAAAATTAATGGAACCGTCCCTACGGGACATTGCAACTGTATTGCTGGACTCGGAGAGGTTTGCTTCAATGTCGGTGCTGTCCTATTTGCAGTTGAAGCTGGATTAAGAATGCTCAAAGCCAAAACTTGCCTTGCCTTGCCAGTGGCTTATGTCCTCAGCTGTCAGCAATATGCCGTATGCTGAACTTTAGGAAATAGACTTTACTTCTTCAAACACAAAGAAAAGGAAGCTACGATATCTGGACTAACTCCCCAGTTACTCCAGCTTCAACTGCAAATAGGACAGCACCGACATTAAAGCCCACTACAGCCGCCATGTTGTTTTGACCTGGCATGCAAGATGGCGGCGTAGTTACCGTTGCTATGAGATCACGTGACGCGTGCAAAACCTCTATTCTGAGTCGTGGTGCGACGATACGCTCTTCACCTGGTGATAAACGTCTTCATCCGAGTTACTGTTGGATTCTGTGGTCGTTTTGACTCTGTGTTGTTGCTGCTGTCTAGTTGGGTTACGCTTGGTGCCTCGTCTGTTCATTTGAGTGTTTTGTTCGCCGTGACAGCATTTGGCGAAGTGATTGTACTTGCCGCATTTTAAACATTGTTTACCAAGTGCTGGACAATTCTCGCCTGGCTTATGGGCTCCGGTACTACCACGGTAATGACACATGTTATCGACTTGTTCGCCTTCATATTTAGCTCGTTGTTCCTTCGCTTTGGGATCTCTTGGTTTATGCTGGCGTCTGCTATCGTATTGTCCTGGTTTGTGTGATAGTTTGCTCAGATGAACTTTAGATGCTTTGAGCTCGAATTTCATTTTAACAGATTTAATTTTAATTTTATTTTAATTTTAGATTTAATTTAATTTTAACAGATGACACATCCAGAGTTTGTGTGAAACGATTGTCTGCAATTATGAAAGTTTTGAATTTGACTCCGACTAGGTTCATTGGAATAGAATCTATTAGTGCAATAAAATTAGATAGCTTAGATATTAAAAAGGCTAATTATAAAAACATCCTGTTGGTTCTGATGACGAGATATTGCCAGTAGGTGTTTATGTTATGTTATGTTATTTATTTGTTTATTTATTTATTCATTTATTAGAACCTGGAGAATTAGAAAATGATAACCGTAGAAGAGCAACAGATGCTATTTGGTCGCTTGATATTTTTGAAATAGAAAGAACTGTTGTTAGTCCAGATCAACCCATTCTTTATCATTTAGTTAATGGCCCCCGTTG
This sequence comes from Ricordea florida, assembly GCA_949710005.1. NCBI lineage: Eukaryota > Metazoa > Cnidaria > Anthozoa > Corallimorpharia > Ricordeidae > Ricordea > Ricordea florida. The sequence continues at coordinate 26,827,459 of OX453272.1, forward strand.
TTCGTTTGTTAAGGAAGAGCTTCAAAGTATTCCAAATGACATTGAATTGCCTCCTGATAGTGTACTTAGTAATTATTATAGCATCTCTTATAACACAAGACGGATTTGATTTTATATGACCAATACTATTATCCAATCTCTCGATAGTTGCTAAATCATTCTGATAACGAACATACCGAAGTTTTACATGACAATCTTTGTAATAACAGGTAGAATAGTCTTCAACTAAACCAAGTTAAGTGTTTTTGAAGAAAACACTTATCGATGAATCTATCAAGATCATACCGGTTGTATTCTTTATCGTTAAAGAGAATGTTTAATCCATTGGTAGATGCAAATTTTAATAGGATTTGAACATAACTTACAATAATATTTTTTTTATATTTTATGATAGCACATCTGGTTTCCCCTACAGTCAGTACACTGCGCTTTTCGCTTCCCATGAATACACTTATTCCTAATGTTTGACTTTCTACCAAGTTCTCGACATTTGATACAGGTTTTTAAAACACGATCGTCTTTGATAAAATCATTTGGGTATCTACGGCATTTACATTTCGGGCAGATTTGATCTCTCATCTGAGTCATATTTAACTACACTTATCTTGTTTTTTCTACCTACTTTTATAGTGCCCGTGTGCGAAAGTATGAACCCCATCATCTCTACTAAGACGCTTGTCATCAAATGAGGATAATGCAACTTTATTAATCGTTTCAGTAAACACATCATGCTTGTGACTAGCTACGAATGACATTCATTTTACGAAGCTGTGTTTCATTATTAAATAGGCAATTTTTATAGTCTTGATGTGAAATAGATTTATTAATAACAGATTTCTTAATTCCTTTGCACTTTCTATTTTCCATACCTCCATCCATCAAATACGAATAAAGTTTCGCTCTTATCCCACGAATTCTATAATTTGTTTGACACCAGCTTCATCCTTAAATTTACCAATTACTTTCTTGTTGACCCCTGTTTTAATACGCGAGGGATGATCCTCTGAAAAATTACTATTATCAAATAATGATTCAACGTCTGATTCGATATCCTGATAGTAGTCGTTAGTCTTTATTTCATAACATAAACTACCAGTGTCAGTAAATAGTAATTTTGCATTATTGCCATATTTAGGCTTAATGTAATCATAATGAAACTGGTACATTAAAGTTTTACTTAAGCCTAAAATACACGTACCTAGATAAACCGGTTTGACAAATTTCAGCTCTGTCTGACCCATAGGTATTGCTACAAGATTATTACCAAATATAGTTCGTTGTTTATAGTTGGGCAAATTGTTAATTTTCTTGCAGACTTGTTTTTGGTAACTAGGTGGATATCCTTTCTCTTTCTAATATTTTCGATTATTTTAGCAAAAACCGAGTTATTCATAAGTTTAAAAACTCTTGTTCGAATGTATTCTTTGCCTCAGATCGAAGATTAGTATTTAAGTCGATATATTTTTTTTATCTGTGGAGATTCTAAGGAAGTAATGCAACGATATGTTTTAGTTAATTCCAAACCATGGTCAATACACTGTTTTAAGTTTCCTCTATGTAATAAGTATTTTGTTTTACTCCTTAAGTTCGGAATAAGTTTAGATACACTATCACCTTTTACATGTTCAGGAGTGAATGGATAGTCGTTAGTAGTGAGGATAACTTAAATCCACTTCTAAAATGCATGGAATATTTTCCCAATTATCAAGTTCGTCCTGAGTCATCATCTGAATCGGTGTGTTGGTAACTGTGCCTGACTCATCGCCCACCCATATAAATTATTAGCATCTAAGTAGATTATAAATTTACTTGGGCTACATGTATTTATTGTTAGCTTTACCACAACGGTTACTGATCATGGATACCCCGCCTCTTGCACCTACCTCGATCATTAATAACACATTAAATAGATTTAGGCAAGCCTAAAAGCAGAGCTCCTCACACAGACCCTCGCACTTTGAAAATGTTGTCACTAAAGTTATTAAATACGCCTGGTGTACGCAACTACTTAAAGAAGATTCGATAGCTGAAATGAATCGTCAAAAAAAAACATCTAGCTCGCGACTCAACGGAAGAACCATTACCTGGTCAGCAAAATTATAATAGTTTTAAAGCAACACCAAAAGCAGCTAGGCAGCTCTTTAACAAATGAAAAATAGACACTCAGATTTATGCTTATGTCCCTCCAAAAACGCTTGAAAACTTGTAGGAAGAAAATTTTTCCTCCAAAACCGCTATGAATATAGAGATTACTTCATGGTTAGTGAGGGCGGACGATTTTTCTTCACGAGTTGTGAAGAATAGAAAACGAACGAGTGAGCGCAGCGAACGAGTGAGTTTACTTTTCTTCACAACGAGTGAAGAAAAATGGTACGGGCGAACTAACCATGAAGTAATTTGTTTATTTCTTAGGTACTGAGTAATTTGTTTATTTCTTAGGTACTCCTTACAAAATACTACTAACTGATCATGAATCACGCTGGGCTAGAAAAATCAAGATATCACAACAAGGTGCAAAACGCACTTAGCAGGCTTTAATTTGGAGCATACCGAATAAACACGACAGTCAAGTTAAAAATGCGTTCAAAATTTACTTCTCTAAAATGATACAAACATTGCACGAACTGGAAAATTCTACTTTAATCACTGTTGGAAATGTCGCTAGAAGAATAAGAACCAAAGACAGTTAAAAACGTTTTAAAACGACTCGTGAATGACTCAGGAATGTCTTGTGTACGGGAAATACAATGTAAAATTACCTTTTTGCGGCTCTTGCTTTTTCAAACACCACTTCCTTTGAGATGCTGAATCCGTTGCTTTTTTACTCAAATAACCGTTGCGAAAGAGATAACGGAGCGAACTTGGCTCATAATCTTTGTTTTCCTTCTTTCCCACTGCTACCGGAGAAATTCACTCATGAACTGGATTGAGCTCGTTTGAAGGAATTTCTTCTACGGACCTTGATTCGCCTTTTAACGTCAAGAATTCTTTCAGTGAAGCGACGGGCTGTTCGGATTTGTTATTCGTATTTTTACTTTCTTGATCTTGTATGAAGTCCTCGACTGAAGCTGTATCTGCAAACCTAGAATTTCTCAAAGACGAAGCTGAGGAAGAAGCCGTTCTTGCTCACTTTTTGCCGAGTTGATGGCGCCAAAACTGATCCCACCTCTATGAACAGTGAAAAAAAATCGTCTCCGACCTGGGATTGGTCAGACCACTTTTTTTCACTAGTTAAGAAAATGGTCCAACCAATCAAATTGCTTCTAGTTTTTTCACAGATTTATAAGGAGTAAATCTCAGTACCTATGGAATAAAATCCGTTTCTTCAGCAAAACATTGTAGACTGCTGTAGACTGCTGGCTGTAGGTTGTGTAGCCGCGGCAAGCCGCGAAAAGCGCGCGAAAAACAAAGCCTCGTTTCGGTTTAAGACCTTCTAAATATCCCGGATGACTATGGCCGCCATGTTGGGGCAACGTCGTCGTCGTCGCTAGGCGCACGCGCCCGCGAGCCATGCCGCTAGCCACGATGACCATGAAAACTGAAACGCATGGTTTTCTCAATTTCTATCCTCGCACGGTAGTTATGGGGCTCCGCTCTGCGGCTCTTCGAGCCGCTGTGCAGCTCCGCTATCATGATCCTGTAATAATTCTAAACCAACTCAGGTTGTTTTCAAACACGCATCCCACGCCAAACTCGGTGCTTTATAATACCTGAGTGGATCTAATTTATAGTTTTCCATGCATATATATCTAAAGTTTTCAAATACATCAGCCAATTGCTGGACATCGCCACTTATATATAGACCACGTAGCTCACGAATATTCTTCAAACGGAATGTATCCCAAATATTTTTTACATGTTCGTAATCTTCATCTAAAATTGATTCCCCAGTTAACCTAGAATAGACTGCTCCATTAGCTGGTAAAGTTGTGACGTTGAGTTTATCATAATGATCAAACTAATCATATGGAAGCACGCCTTTTCTTAATAATACATAATTAATAAACTAATAAGTTATTATAATTGTATATAAATATTAAAGTATATAAATACATGTAATTCTAATTGTTTGCCTTGGTAATATCTCGACAAATTTATGAATTTATCTCTTGGTAAATTATTTACTAGGTTATCTAAGCTAGTTGCCATAAATCGGAAACTATCAATGAATCTTAGACCGCTCTTAACATCAACGTCATTACCATCTTCATTAGTAGAAGTATCTACTACAACTTGCTTTGTAAATATATATATTTTTCTTCATTATTAGCTATAGAATCTATTTTACCATCAGCTATTTTTAATTCATCCTGTTCGCCTTCGTCTATTCGATCGACATCTAATTTTTGCGGGAGACAAATTTAATTTTTGATAAATAGGCAGCTGTCATAACCAGTTAAATTATGAAATACAACTGGAAAAAAATTTGGCAGTTTATAGTTTAAATTTCAAACTTCATGCGCAGCGCCTCGTATTTTCCAATTAAATGGCAACGATCGAATACCTTGTCTTTCCCTATTTCATTTTCACACATGGTTGCATTATCATAGTCTATTTTATCATCATGTGTCATTATGACATTCTTTTTCCTTTTGATTATTTTGTTATAGATATACTTAATATGCCTCTCTAAATATTCAACAAATATTTTAGCGACTTCATCTTCCGGTTTTTCAGCTGTATCACGAAGTAGCTTAGGTTTAAAGACACTGTTGTCAAAGCATAGAATTAAATAACAAAACCCAGATGGGGTATGTTTCTGATATTGTTTTGTAAAACTTTTACTGCTATCAGGTTCGCAGGTATCTATTTTCTCTGGAAAACATTGTAAAGCCGCGTAGATAGCAAACGGAACTCGCATTTTATGAACGAAATTTTTGAAATGAATTAATGCAGGACTACCATCTTTATTCTTTGGCATATTAACATTTACACCATCATGGTTTTTGCAATATTCATCGTGTTTAAGAAATGATTTATGGCACCTGAATGAATTAAAGCATCTATAACAAAAGAATCTTGCTCCGTAATGGCTAGTTATCTGCGACGAGACTAATCAACTAAAATTTCTAATCCAACAATAATGATTTGTTTGATTATTGGTTAGTAGATTACCACCCATTTGTTTGATTATTGGTTTATAATTAAAATTTCCCTTGTCTTCCTCCGTAGCAAGTTACTTTAACAATGAACTCTGATCGGAACAAGAACAAACGAGGGACTTTCGGGGAGAGGCTTCCCTTGATATACACGATTGCCAGTAGTTTGCACGGTAGTTTGCGTCCTGGATAGCCAATCACAACCGAGTTTGAGTAGTTCGCAAGACAATGCGAGTGATTCTGGCCAATAGAGTAGGGTTTTGAGTGATTTGTGGAAAGATCGATAAACTAACCACTCCCACCCACTGCGTACAAATTTTGTCCGGTCGTGCCTACGAATTTTTTTGTGTTGTTCTCCGAAGTCTCGACAAAGGACGAAAGCGTGCGAACGGAGATTCGTCAAATTCGTTCGGAAAGGACTGGGTTTGCTGTGTAATCGACGGTATAACGAGATTCGACGATTTTTTTCTTTGTTTTATTTCATAATAAACACTGCAACAAGAAGGATAATTGATTTCTTGAGATTCAAGAAACAACCTGAGAAATAACAAACCCAGGTTTGGAAACATTTGAGTGATTTCTGGAAATCACTTGAACTACTCTGGATCCGCCCCTGAGATTACAAGGTTTTTTGTAACATTTAAAGAAACCCTTCGCCACATATAGCTTCTTTTTGGTTAAACCCTACCTGCGTTTAGTTATTAAATTTCTGTGGCCAATATTCACCTTCGTTACAGAAAACCAATAAAAAATTCAGCGACTAAAAAGAGATGTGGTTGAAATGAAAAGCAAGCTAAAGATATGTTTGAAACCGATCGCTAAAGAATTCATAATATAAAAACAAGTATAACTATATGTGAAAATCTCCAGTTGTATTACGACACCACCCTTCAGACAAAGGAAATCAAGCACTGTGACGTGTTAGGATATCTGACGATACACGGCTTGTTTTGCATCGTCAATGTTTCCTTCTAAACATCTATACAAGTGTTTCATTACACATAAAATACCTCGCATTCAGCCAAAAATACTCTTATTCGCGTCCTATTTTCAACTCTGTTTATTTCGTGTTTCATATATCACATCTTATCACTTCTCTTCACTTTTTCTTTATCGTTAGGTCAATTCAGTGTATAGGAATTACTGGCTATTAAGAGCATGTCGATCGGATGGAATTATTTTTTTAGATACGAAACCACTGGAAGTAGTTGTGACATAGTTGGAACACCGTTCTCCCCTCTAATCAGATCTGGAAAAAAACCTTTGTAATATACCACTCTTACCCCTTTTTCTGGTCAAGTTCTCAGCAAGGTGTTGCATTGCTAGCAACGTTAATAATGGATGCATTGCTAACTTCAATAAACAAGACGAATATCCAATGTTTTTATTTACTGTAGCAAATTTAATAATTAGTTCAGATTTCCATACCTGATTGCAGGCTCTGCCTAACAATGACATACTGTGCGTTGATCCGACTATATTGCCAGTAGAACCGAACCTGAATAGTTACAGTGCGGGAATCATCAAAGGGTGCTTCTACTATATCCAAGTGGCGATATGGATAACTGCAACCACTTCGGCTATAGACCAGTGAACCATTACCAGAGTAAATCTTTATAAATTCACTGAAAGGAAACAAGGCCGAGAAGTAAAGATCGAGACACTTGATTCTCTGACAATCAACGCCAGGAATTCGCATTATTAGATTGCTCTCGGGTTTTATAAAGAAACGAAAAAGCTGTTTCCGATTAATAATGCAATAAGTAGATTTGATCGAAACGAGGAACTAAAATAAATGCATGTACTCAAAGCAGAGGGGCTTCTTTTAAAATTGCAATCAGATGCATTTGTGACGCACCTGCAATAATAGAAGTAAGTCCAGTGCAGTGATACAAGAGCTATAGCATCCCGTACATCGGCATTTCCTAAGGACCAGTTACAGCGAAGCCCCATGTAGTCAGTGACAGGAAAGTTTAAGGCTCCGAACGACTGATTTAAAGCGCCGCCACAACCTGAAACATATTATAACAAATTCAGGGGCACCAAACAAGTAGATTAGGTAAAAGGCTCTGTGAGATATTTCTGGGCTCCTTGTAATGTTTGAAGACTCTTGTCTAAAGAGATGTTTTTTTCACCTAGAAGAATTTGATCTGTTCGGATATCTTAGCTGAGAATTATAGTGTTCGAAGGTTTTAGGGAATATCTTCAATTCAGAAATTGCTAGCTGAACGGCACCTTCCAAAAAACGTTCCAACGAACCCTTTGCTCGTTTGAAATTGCTAGATGACCTTTTTAAGTGCCAAAAATTGCAAAAATATCCTCTCCGAAAACGTAAGGGAACACTTTTTCCTTGTTGCGAATCTTTTAGGTGATGTACCAGGGACTGAAAATCTATTCAGATACACCGTTCGAGAATCCAAGGCCCTGTGTGTTCGATATTCGAAAATTCTAGCTCACCTTGCTTCCGTACAGATTTTTACCGAAAATTGTCCTTGGCTGTCCTTGTAAAGTCAACCAAATTTTTTTAAATCCGGAATTTTGATCACGTGATACTTCAACGACATTGAAGATTTTTTCTTGCACGGTAAGAAAGTTTTATGTGCCACTTTCCAAGGTTCTAATAACTACTGTGAGCTTTAGTAATCCTCTAACCTCCAATGTCAACATACAGGTCTGTCTAAATGACAGGCATAAATACTATAAAGCACTAACTAGAGGAATAGTCATTTTAAAACACAACCATGTTCATCGTTGGTGATCACTCCCTTTCGTTCCCATAACCTGTAACTATTGCTATCAATTGATATCACTGAGAGACATTGCATGCTGCTCATTATTAGGACTTAAGGCAAGGCCATCTGAATCGTTCCCTCGTTTCTCCATTCAAAGGAGTTTAGAAATACCTTTTACTCAACTGTGTTCTTACCAGCTGTTATCAAAGTGAATGATGACCGCGGTCCCACGCCCTTGGACGTAAAAGCTGCCACTGAGATCTCATATTCTTTTCCCGCCCTTAAATTACTGAGAGTCACACTAAGAACATCAGGCCCAGAGGTATTAACACATCTTGTATTGTAGTCATGCCCTCTTTCTCTGTAGTAAACCGTGTAACCCTGTAGTGTGCCCATGGCTTGGGTCTGTGGAAGAGGATCCCATGTCACCACAACATCTGAATAGACGTTTCTCACTCGCACGTTTGGTGGCGCCTGAAGGGGAACTGAAACGAAAAAATCAACAGAAATTGACTGTAAATATTCTGCGAATATGCTTATAATTCATGATTATCTAAATCTCAGCTGAACAAAGTGAAAAACTGAATATGAACAATACAATTTCTAGAATAACATCACTAAAAACTATTTATAAAATGTAAGCTATATATTTGTTTTCTTGCGTGTATACCACATCGTTATTATACCTAGAACTGATCTTCGGTTTTGTATTGCCATTGCGTTTGAAGGTAAGGGTTACCGTGTAAGTACATACAACATGTGCATCCAAACCATTAATGGAGTCTGCGTTACATCGTAAAGTTCACAAAATCGACGATGGTTAGAGGTTTACAAGCCCAAACATCCAAAAGTCACAAAGATCACTACTGCCATAACTAATTCATGGATTTCGGCGTAATTAAGATAGCGTTAAAAGAGTTTAGAGACGTCTCATGCCATTGAAGCGACTGTTTGCGTTTACTATTGGAGAGTACAGTATCCTATGACTCACCACTTTCCTCTGTTTCGATTACCATCCACCCAGAGTGACATCGTTTGCTTCCTGTGCTTAAAATAGCAACAACAGTCACACTATAGTTTGCCCACGGTAGAAGACCAGAAATGTTTACTCCAGTTTCGTATGGTTCTACCCATTTAGCATGATAGATCCTTGTTGAGTTTGTGATGTACAGAACGAGGTACTTTTCCACGGATAGTCCACCAAGGAAATCGCTGGCAGGGATGGACCATGATAACACGAAAGAGGTGTTGCTTATATTGTTCTGAGTCACCATCCACGAACTTATTACTTCTCCTGCAAAAGCAAAACCCACTGTGGATAGTAAATCTCCTGTGTTAAAGAGCATTGTCGGCTGTTTTCAAATTACACAAAGAGAGAAGCAGAGCAGATTAACTGTCCCATAACGTTATGTTAGCTATTGTAGCAAAAGAGCTATTTCTTTAAGAGGGTTAACTTTGTTACCTGTTACATTTGTCAGGTTTCCAGTTGTTACCGTGTAATGTCCTACAAGGTTTGGGATTCCATAGTACAAGTATGATTCAAAGCCATAAGCGGTCATGTTAACAACATGTGTTCCTTGGATTAGCAGAGTGAAGTTTGATTCTTGACCACATATCTCCAACTCGTCACTGGTGTTAGTTTTCGCTGTGGCTGGGAGAAACAATCGCACGCCTCCACTTTGACATAAATAGAACACACGAGAAGAGAAATTCCAAGTTTAAAATTAACTTCCTGAAAATCGTCTCAATACTGAACTGAGATGGGGAAATCCTGAGCGCCAATTGGCTAAAAGAATGTCAGCCACCATGTTCAGCCAATTGGACAAGGTGAGAAATTTTCTACTAAACACCTTCAGTAACAAACTTTCGTGGAAAAGACAAAATCACAGCAACTTTCCATATTAATTAAATTCGCTGTGTGTACTCCACGGTCAGAGGTAAATCTGAACACGAGTCAAGCATAGGAGGCCCAAGTGCTCGGGGGAAATCCTCTGACTTTTTTAATTATTTGAAAATCTTGGAGTACTTGTTACTTCCCCCATTGATAGCTCCACACTCCTTTAAGGGTGTAACAGCCTAGATTATCTGCGAATTTCAGTTTTCAAAACGTGGACTTTCAAATTTACTTGTCCCTTCTTAGCCTTAAGGAAAAGTATATCGAGCCTGACTATTCCATAAGTCAAAGACAGCACGTTTGATTAACTCTTTTACCGCCAAGATCTGAGTACTAATATTCGTTAGTGAGAGCCAGGCATTCCCTTATATGCTAGCTGGAGAATTTGGTGTTTGATCCATTCAGCTAAAACTGCTTGTTTTTTAAATCCTCATCAACCCTTTGTTTGATGATGTATTGCAAATGTGACTGAGATGTTGCGAATTGGTCACTGTAGGAGAGAAAAGGTCAAAATCTATGATTACCTGCAGGACCAGTCATCCTGTTTACTGCCCAAGAAAACACTAGTAAACGTGAACCAGACCAATGGATCAGAAGAAATGGGATTGATATGCCATTTACACTGGAGATCACGACTGTAATAACGGTATGGAATGTTTGCCCTCGAGAAGTATCCATTCACCTCAGTTTGGTTACCACCACACACTAAAACATAAAGAGATGGAAAAGACTCATCCAAGTTGTCGAGACATCAAACAGAAGCCACACAGCCTGCACCACTAATCTTTCTGTCTGTTCGTTACACCAGAGTTCACACATTTAATATTTCCTGTATAAACTTGATCAATGGTTCCTTTGAAAGATTTCACCTTAGCTAATCGATCCGTCTTTCCATCAATGAAAGGATGGTTTGTGTCAGTAAAGAACTGCGGCTAATTTTTAATGTGAGCGCTGTCTTAAAACCCTTAACAATAGACCAAAATATCTCAATCTTCGCATTAACTATCATAGAAATCATTATAGTGTCATTCACTGTGATGTAAAAGGCGACATGTGCTCTCGAAATGTAATTGAATGTCTTTTGATAGATCATTATGCTACTACAGTAACTTTGAGTTGAGGCAAGTTTGTAATATTTCTTTGCTTCTGATTAGATAAGACTTTCATTTTTATTCCATAGATCTATAAAAACTACCGCGTGGAAATACAGTATACAACTGTCTACCCTTTATCCACTGCTTAAATCAACAAAAAAGCTGCATAAGCTATTCCTGTAACTGAACTTGAGAATAAAGCACCCAGTCAGGAGGCAAGGGTCTCGTGGATATGCACTATACCCACTGATGAGGCGTACCAGACAACTCTAACAAGACACAAGGTAATCAAAGAACATACCATGTTCACAATGAACGACCAAATGGAGGAATGGAAAATCATACATAACACGGCATAACCACGAGATCCTTCCCAGAACTCGCTTGGAAGAATGAGTTCGCGAGATATACATTTATCGAAACAGGATCTTATCCCGACTAAACGTAATACCTTACAGTGCGACTACTCGAACCAAGGATAACAATAGAATTTCTGTAAGTGTTTTATATTTCGCTTAAAATGCATATAATTTGATCTATAACTGTACAAAACATCATAAATGGAAGAAAAGAATCATCTTAGTCGACAGAAGCTCGCCACAAATCTGTTGTTCAATGTCAACAACAGACATTCAAAATTTGTATTAATAAAAGTTAATTTAGTTAACCTTGGTTCGAGTAATCGCACTGTAAAAGCTTTCCGAAATTTTTTTTTAGAAAGCTGAAACTATATATAACGACTCAATCACTGACTTTTCTTAACAGATTATCTGTAAAATGTTTAACAAGAATCAATTCTACTCTACTTTGATGAAAAAACTCACATGTGACATAATTTGTCCTATTCCTTCCGACGCCTTTTCTGGTGAAGCCAGCAACATAGATAACGTACGTAGCACCATCTGTGAGGTTTCTTAAGGTAACCGAGGTGGTGTAGACGTCCGTTGCCAACTCTTTGTTGTTATTCGGCTCATTAACTGGGACGTAGATGATGCTATAACCCAATAGATTTCCCATTGCTTGTGACTGGCTGATACTTACCCATCTAAAAGAGAGGCTCTCCGTGAACACTTCGTTGAACCAGTCATACGCGTAAGGTGCGTACCGTGGAACTAGGAGGAAACCCAAAACCTTATTTCACTGCGACAACTGGCTTATCTATCTAGGATCATGGAATCTGTGCAAAGTACAGCAAAATATCTTAGTGCAACTACAAAAATTGGCAGCAAATTTAAAGCTTGTGATGCATTCAACCCTTTTGACCTGAAATTACTGACATGATCGAGAAGTACTAACATTGGATTAGTGTTAGATTTCTAACAATGGAGTTAACACCTATAGGGAAAAGAGATCGGGTACAGATTCATTCCGTTTCGAAAAATCTAATCTTCATTAAATACATCGTGACTGGACTTGTAATAGCCCTATGTTCAGAAAAATGATGGGGATTTTTCAGTGCCCCAAACATCAGTCAGAAATCCAGAAACAAATGTTAGTATAGCCGGAAACGAGAGATCAATCGGGAACATGATATATTGATATGAGTTGCTCAATTCTAGTTTGCAGTCTAGGTTATAATCATATCAGGGATTCCACGGGCTCGGGCTCCTGCCATAACCTCGACCTTAGGCTGCAAAACAGGTTCTCAAGGGAAAGAGAAATTGGCTTTGAACGCATCGCTAGCACCTGTTTTTGCGACTGGGGAATGCTCATGCTCTTGCAGTTTGTCTTCCTTTTGGTTGCAGGCCCAAAGGCTACGATTGAAGCCATCCTACCGACACATTATATATCGTCATTGCTATTCCGTGGCTTATTCCTGACATAGGTTATCTTATTCGGGACGTTTTAATATCACTTAATGTATGGTCCCGAGGGAAACGGTTAGTTTTGTTTTCCCGAGAGTCCTAGCTGATATTTCTCGAGACAAATTCAAGGGAAACATCAGGACTCAAGGGAAAACAAAACTAACTTGTTTCCCGAGGAAAACTATATATTTATATACTATATTTAGGAGATCACGCCATTTTTTATTCGGTCATGCGCTGATCACGTGGTATTGTATTCGGCGCAAGCGCAACAACTGCGCAATTGTATCCCGGTCGGGATACATTTGAATTTGATCCGGGTACGTGACCAAGAATCCACCAATCACAGTGCTCGTTTCGTTGGGTGAAAGGGGAGGTATTTGTTGAGGTTTAATTTTTTCCTTGGTTTAAATCTTATTTTCCTTTGTCTTTTGGTATGGTAATGTATGATAATCAGTTTGAAACAAAGGAAAATAAAATTCAAACCAAAGAGAAAATTGAACCACAACATATATAAAAAGGCTGCTTGATTGCCGGCGCGCGACTTATAAAAATGGTGTTAAAAATCGAATCAACTTGCAAGCAGAATCCCAATCTTCTTCCCACACTGAAAGTGGAGAAGTTCCTGGGTTATATGGATTTCCTCTTGTGGCAACGTACAAAAGAACCAAATCCACCTTATGTAGAGAATGAATGCTATAAACGCCTTACCACTTTCGTCAGTCCGGACAAAGATCTTGTCGCTCTTATAGAGGTCACCATCACGCTCGACCAAGTATACACGGATCCCAAACTCAGTGAATATCTGAAGGTTATCAATATTGGCCGAAGTTTCCGACGAGTTAAAGAACAGGAATTTTTGATGGTTATAGCGATAGTACTGTGTGCTGCCGATTAAGACAATGAACAGCGAGGCTCCTGACATAAAAGCTTGCGGCAGACTGCTCCAGTCCACCAGTAGACTTGTTTCGCTTGTGTTGTAACCGTATATGTTCCAAGGGTCGGGCGGTGGTAAAGCTATGAAGTGGAGAAAATTATTTTCTTATTAACAGTGAATGTTTGGAGCCAGCCCTACGAATAGTTAAATGGGCCCACAACCCCTTCCCCAAAAGGTTTGACTCTGAAAAGAGGCTACCTCACTCATTAATAATATTAATAATAATAATAATATTTAATATTTATAAGGCGCAAATTAACATGTAAATATGATCAAATGCGCCTGACAAAGTACACTAAAGCCCATGCGAAAATAATGATTGATGTTGAAAGGTATTATTTTTTTCTCAAGCGTCTCAGCGGGCCGAAATCCCAAATCCTCGAATCTGATTGGTTAATCGCGCGCTCGTAACCGGTCCAGTTCTTACGATACGGACCACGGTCCGCATTTTTATCCGCGCTATTCGCGGCAAATTGAAATTGTTACGAAAAAAAAAGCAAACAAACAGAAAAAATAAATAAGTTATTTACCGGCCTAGGTCGGTCCGTATGAGGGGGGGGGGGGGAAACTGTGCCCTTGCTCTTGAGTAGGGCCCTCGGCCTTCGGCCTCGGGCCGTACTCAAGACCTCGGGCACAGTTTTTCCCATACGGACCTCCCGCCGGTAAATAACATATATGAATTCAAAGAGGAAATGATGCCGTCTTTATTGGTATTGAAAATTACAAGCAAGCAACATAGCCACACTTCACAGATAGATGGACTTAATTATTGTTTATAACTTCCCGCGAAGATTACTTGCAACTGTTGCTAAGCTTTAACAAGACGCTTGAGTAGCCTTCACTCGGACTTCGTATTAAGCGTTTTACTTGAGCATTTACCATGCATAAAATGTATACGAAACTACATGCGGGATCCGTGTGGGGAATTTTCGTTAACGGTCACTCCAGTCCCACATTTTAATGGCTTTTTATGCCAACAGTAAATTTAATGACTCGTGTGAAACAAGAAAAAACAATATTTTATTGGCGTGTGTACAGCCGCTTACACAAATCACGAGTTCTGTCAATATAAATACTTTGCATGAAGAGATCTGAATAGTTGTACTTTTATTGACACTGTAACATCATTATGTTCATGTACATTATCATACTGACAACTTTTTCTAGTAGCTCACAGTCATCAAGAGTATTCATCACGCCTTTCTATAAGGCACATGTAACTCCGTGCAAAGAACAAACCAACATTAACGATCGCTTGTACAATAATATTAATGATTACGTACGCAATACCAAATCGTGCTTTACAAGTACATGTATTTAGCCCAATAAGAACCAATCACAGAAACAGGATATTTAACGGAAGAGCTAAGCTTATTAATTCATGTTTTGGGCCGGCTATTGAAAATGTATCAGCCTACAAGCTGAATCTATCTACAGCCGTCAGGTAGAAAACAGTCATCTTATTCTCTTAATTTCTTGGGACTTAGTTTCTATGTTTCCTAACAACGATAATGAGCTAGGATTTGAAGTGGTTAGGAGAACACTTGATAATAAAAAACATATGCTTCTATCCACCAATTGCATTATGGAAGCTGTGAGAAATTTGCCTGAAAAGCAATCACGCAGTTTTCATAGAGAAATTTTACCTTTAAATCCACGGTATGGCATTGGTATGGGACCCAAAAATGCCTGTAGCTATGCCGATATAGCCATGGGGGAAATAGACCACAAAGCTAAGTATGGTGGCACTACTAAACCCTCACAATAGTGTAGATATCGCGATGATCCTTTATGGTTATCTCTGACAACAGGGCTTTGCTGCACTGAATTCTTTCACTGAGTACATCAAGTCACTGTCGCCCATGATTAAATTTAAATCGGTTCATTCTGAAAGCAAACTTAATGTTTTAGATGTAACACTGGTACTCCATTTGGTCGATGCTTTTATCCAAACTGATGCTGATTCAAAACCTACTGATAGCCACTTGTATCTTTCTCCATCCAGTGCCCATCCCAAGCATGTGTTCAAAGCGATCCCGTTTGGGGTCACTCCGAGGACAATTTCCTTGCCAGTTGGCAGGAGAAGCACAAGGGCTACCTAACTGACCAGGCTTATCCAGCAAAATTGGTGTCACATGAATTTTCTAGAGCAGCAATTATTCCAAGAATTGACTTATGTTTACGGAAAGGTAAGATTCAAGGATTTTAAAAAGATTTTTCCTTTGTTCTCACTTATAATCCTCAGTAATTTAAAGTCTATGAATGAGTTGATTAAAAAGCATTTTCACCTTCTGCTTTAGTCCCCAAAACTCAGGGAGCTTTTCCTACCGAATTTTATCATTTCATCTTTTCGCAGACATAAGAACGTCAAAGAAATTTTTATATCTTCCAAGTGCAGAAAGACGTCATCTCAGTAACTTGCAGTACCAACATCGGGCTCATTCTCTGTATAAAAACCTGTTACGTTCACGAAATATATTAGGAAACGTAGAGATTAAGGACAAAAGTCATCAAACCCACCAGAATCAATTTTGGCTTAGAAATTTCCAGCAAAACTTCCCGCAAACGTCCCGCAAACTTATCGCAAAACTTACCGCCAAACTTCCCGCGAAAATTTCCCGCAAAATCACGGACATAATCCGTAAAATCTTTAATCCACCACAATCCAGAATCTCAATAAGATCCACCAGCCCAGCCCAATATAAAGATTGCGGCAGAAATTTTAACGTATGTCATGGTTTTCTTTTATTCTTTTTTGGTTATCGCTATTATTGTCTACATTATTTTTCTTTCAATCCACAAACTGCCAGAGGCCAAATAGATCAAATTGCAGGACAATTGTTAATTTATCCTTTGAATTCTGTTGGAAACAGAACTCTGAAACTTTGTGTCTTGGATTAAGTAATGCTGGCATAGATCACAAAGTTTTTTGTAACATTTAAAGAAACCCTTCGCCACATATTGCCTGTTTTTGGTTAAACCCTACCTGCGTTTAGTTATTAAATTTCTGTGGCCAATATTCACCTTCGTTACAGAAATCCAATAAAAAATTCAGCGACTAAAAATAGATGTGGTTGAAATGAAAAGCAAGCTAAAGATATGTTTGAAACCGATCGCTAAAGAGTTCATAATATAAAAACAAGTATAACTATATGTGAAAATCTCCAGTTGTACTACGACACCACCCTTCAGACAAAGGAAGTCAAGCACTGTGACGTGTTAGGATATCTGACGATACACGGCTCGTTTTGCATCGTCAATGTTTCCTTCTAAACATCTATACATGTGTTTCATTACACATAAAACACCTCGCATTCAGCCAAAAATACTCTTATTCGCGTCTTATTTTCAACTCTGTTTATTTCGTGTTTCATATATCACATCTTATCACTTCTCTTCACTTCTTCTTTATCGTTAGGTCAATTCAGTGTATAGTAATTACTGGCCATTAAAAGCATGTCGATCGGATGGAATTATTCTTTAGATACGAAGCCTCTGGAAGTAGTTGTGACATAGTTCGAACACCGTTCTCCCCTCTAATAAGATTTGGAAAAAAAAACCTTTGTAATATACCACTCTTACCCCTTTTTCTGGCCAAGGTGTTGCATTACTAGCAACGTTAATAATGGATGCATCGCTAACTTCAATAAACAAGACGAATATCCAATGTTTTTATTTACTGTAGCAAATTTAATAATTAGTTCAGATTTCCATACCTGATTGCAGGCTCTGCCTAACAATGACATACTGTGCGTTGATCCGACTATATTGCCAGTAAGACCGAACCTGAATAGTTACAGTGCGGGAATCATCAAAGGGTGCTTCTACTATATCCCAGCGGCGATATGGATAACTGCAATCACTTCGGTTATACACCAGTGAACCATTACCAGAGTAAATCTTTATAAATTCACTGAAAGGAAACAAGGCCGAGAAGTAAAGATCGAGACACTTGATTCTCTGACAATCAACGCCAGGAATTCGCATTATTAGATTGCTCTCGGGTTTTATAAAGAAACGAAAAAGCTGTTTCCGATTAATAATGCAATAAGTAGATTTGATCGAAACGAGGAACTAAAATAAATGCATGTACTCAAAGCAGAGGGGCTTCTTTAAAAATGGCAATCAGATGCATTTGTGACGCACCTGCAATAATAGAAGTAAGTCCAGTGCAGTGAGACAAGAGCTATAGCATCCCGTACATCGGCATTTCCTAAGGACCAGTTACAGCGAAGCCCCATGTAGTCAGTGACAGGAAAGTTTAAAGCTCCGAACGACTGATTTAAAGCGCCGCCACAACCTGAAACATATTACAACAAATTCAGGGGCACCAAACAAGTAGATTAGGTAAAAGGCTCTGAGAGATATTTCTAGGCTCCTTGTAATGTTTTAAGACTCTTGTCTAAAGACATGTTTTTGTCACCTAGAAGAATTTGATCTGTTCGGATATCTTAGCTGAGAACTATAGCTAGTGTTCAAAAATTTAAGGGAATGATATCTTCAATTCACAAATTGCTAGCTGAACGGCACCATCCGAAAAACGCCCCAACGAACCATTTGCTCGTTTGAAATTGCTAGATGACCTTTTTAAGTGCAAAAAATTGCAAAAATATCCTCTCCGAAAACGTAAGGGACTACTTTTCCCTTGTTGCGAATCTTCCAGGTGATGTACTAGAGACTGAAAATCCGTTCGAAAATCCGAGGGCCTGTGTGTTCGATATTAGAAAATTCTAGCTCACCTTGCTTCCGTACAGATTATTACCGAAAATAGTAGTTGAGTGCCTTTGTAAAGTCGATCATCCGGAAACTTGGTCACTTGATACTTCAACGACATTGAAGATTTTTTTTGCACAGTAAAAAAGTTTTATGTGCCACCTTCCAAGGTTCTAATAACTATACTGTGAGCTTTCATAACCCTCTAACCTCGAAAGTCAACATACAGGTCTCTCTAAATGGCAGGCATAAATATTATAAAGCACTAACTAGAGGAATAGTTATTTTAGAACATAACCATGTTCATCGTTGGTGATCACTCCCTTTTGCTCCCATAACCTGTAATTATTGCTATCAATTGATATCACTTAGAGACATTGCATGATGATCATTATTAGGACTTAAGGCAGGGCCATCTGGATCGTTCTCTCATTTCTCCATTCAAAGGAGTTTCGAAATACCTTTTACTCAACTGTCCACTTACCAACTGTTATCAAACTGAATGATGTCCGCGGTCCCACACCCTTAGACGTAAAGGCTGCGACTGAGATCTCATATTCTTTTCCCGCCTTTAAATTACTGAGAGTCACACTCAGAACATCAGGCCCAGTGGTATTAACACTTCTCGTATTGTAGTCGTACCATCTCTCTCTGTAGTAAACCGTATAACCCTGCAGTGCACCCTTGGCTTGGTTGTGTGGAAGAGGATCCCATGTCACCACAACATCTGAATAGACGTTTGTCAGTCGCACTTTTGGTGGCGCCCCACTGGGAACTGAAACGAAAAAATCCACAGAAATTGACTGTAAATATTCTGCGAATCTGCTCATAATTCATTAACAAAGTGAAAAACTGAATATAAACAGTACCTTTTCTAGAATCAAATCACTAAAAGCTATTTATAAAATGTGATCTATACATCGCATTTAAATGGATTATCGTATAAGCACACAATAAGCGATAAAAGACACTGAACTGGGAAGGCCACAATTAGCTAGGAAAAAATCACCTTAACGTTACGTTTTGCACTTGCACTCCCCCTGTCCCCGGCCACCCTTCTGCAATGTTAGTTACCGAAAAAGGAGGTATTGGCGACAACAATATTGTTCGGGGGAGCAGGGACCTAGATGAAAAGATGTTTGGGGAGGAAGTTGTCCAGCTGCAAGATTCCTTAAAAGGGAAATGTCTCTCAAACCTTCTGGCGCTTAATTAATGACAGTATGCTCTCGATCTGTTTCCTTAGAACTGAAAAGGGACTCTGATTCTCACCTCCATCCTCTGTAATTGCGAAGACTTTTTCGCTGGAATAGGTGTGATTTTCAATGCTTCCAATCACAGCGAGAACTTGGATCTCGTATCTCGCTTGTCCTTTAAAAACACCGCTGGCGTTGTACGACCAACTAGAGTTTTCTACTCGAAACAGAAGCGAGAAAGTTTTGTTTTCTTCCGTGTATTTCACCAAGAAATGACTGATTGGCTCATTCAGAGGAAACTCTGACCACTCAACTTGTATTGATGAGGAAGTCACGTTTACTACTGAAATATTCCAGGAAGGCATCATTTCCTCTTTCATACATAAAAGAATCAAAAGAAAATGTATATTAAAATAATGACTGTGGTAAAGGTTAATGCATAGTTTTTAATTAATGTGCTTTGAATCGCTCATTTCGGGTCTGGATTTTACAGTATGGATTCGTACTATTGAAGATAAGTTGATGCATTCGATGACTAAAATCATGATTACGTATTCTCAAGGACAGCGAGCTTTTTAATGGGCATAAAAACAGTGCCAATGACATGTTTGAAAGGTAAATTTAAAAAAATAATAATAAATCTAAATAAAAGGTAAAATAAAAGGTACCAATAAAAGGTAGATTAGTTTGAAATACCTTCAAACTCGTTCTGCAGTGCTTTATAAGTGGCGTGGAAGCCATTCTCACTGGAATACAACCTTGTGCGAAAGGCGATCTCGACTTGGTTACTCTGCACTAAAACAGCAAAGTCATTTTGGCGGCCACATAATAATGTATCGTTGACAAATTCTTCATCTTCGTGCATTGTAACTCGTACCCAGTCACTGGTCCTAAGAGAAAGTTACAATTAAGGTTAGATAACACCAAACAAAATAAAAGGGGACGCTTTGGTCTCATACAAAAATTAAATGTCAACCTTAGCATTATTTGTGGCTCTTATGTTACCGATGTAACGTAAGTAACGAAATGAAATTTCAATACAACTAGCAAAAGTGATACAAGAATCAAAAGCCGCTTTGTGGTTTAAAAAGGTCGCCTTCCATTTTGAAAGTTTGTATTTTTTTATATAAACAAAAACCTTCGTTCGCTAAGACTGAGTTACTTACGCTGTCAGTGTTAGCTCATAATCAAGGATCTGAAAAGTGTGGTGAAGGACTCACGCCCAAAACGTAAACGGGTGATTAATCTAACTGGACAACCTCAAGTGGAAGACTGCCTTTTTTTCCTTTTGTCTACCGATGCCTTAATTGATAGATCAAAAGTCGAATAATACGAATAACAGGTTGACTTCCTGACACCTTCTGCCGTAACTGGACAAAACATTGAGGTTCAGTAATGACAGGCTATATTATGAAGACACTTGAGGGTAAAGTATGTTGCTAGAAAAACAAAATCCTAACAGAGTAAAAGGAGCATTATGATCATAATAGTTCATTTGTTCATTCATCGGGCTGTTCATAATAGCATTATGAACAGCCCGATGCAATGAAAACTGTCAAAGCCAAACGAGTCTAATTCGTTAGCGAGTTCTTTCTGTTGAATTTACGATAGTTTATTCCCACCATTACCAATGCTACATAAGGCCTGGTTTTCACTACGACGCAAGCATAAGGATTAGCAGAAAACAAAGGAGAGCACAAAGCAACGAAGTCAAGCGTATGACATAAGACATCGACCTAAGCATAAGACATTGACATAAGACCAAGCATAAGCCAAGCAAAGACAAAGAAACAAACAAAGAAAAACACCGTCCTTTTGTCTTCTAAAGCCCCACAGGACACATGTTTCTTTGTATTTATTTGCTTAGTGAAAACCAGGCTTAACGCGACGAGGTACACCATCGTCAGAAAATGTAAATGTTAAACAAAGCTATATCAAATTTGCGAAACTTGAATGCAAAATTTAAATCATTACCAACAAAACGATGACAGTGCGCCTAGATCAAACAAATCAAACTCGATCCATATGGCCTGAGTAGTGTCGTTAGGAAAAGGTCCAATGGTCCAGCTACAAATCTCAGCTTTCCAGCTGTACAAACATGGGTAGTTAGGACTTTGAAGAGTGCCATTCTGTGCCGTAAGGTTAGTGTGACCAAGGCAACCTGCAGGAAGAATAGAAAATAAGCTTGGCGTGCATTACGAATTTAGTGAAACACTCTGTTGCAAAGATCTCGATAAACACCAAACCACCAGCAGCTCATTGCACAAGCGTTATGTGGATTCAGAAAAAAAAAGATTTTTCAACGTGACTTACCGTAATGAGAACTTCAAAAGGGGAATTAAATAATCTTTGACAATTGTATTAAAACATTTTTGTCAAAGAAAGCGGCTTCTTCAGGACCATAAGATTTAAGTTACCCTGCTCAATACTGATAAGAATACAAAAATACATTGTTTAAATCGTACAATCCTCTAGTCATCGTGTTGTCTTTCTCATTAATTTGCAGGCTTTTGGGACGTTAGTGCGTTCGAAACAGTCTAATAAGACATCTATGAACGACATTTGCCATAATCTTTTTATTAGAGATCGCCGTAAACAATCAATCGCCCCGCTATGACGTCACCAGAATCACTTCGGCCCCAACATGGCGAAGATAACTTTCATATTAAATCTTTTCAAAACCATTTTCCGAACCACGGAATTTCGTTGCATTTATATTTAAGTAAAAGTTAAGAGCTTACAGACTACAAAACTCAGTTCTACTTACTGGTAGAAACGAATTCACCACTCCATTCAGTCCATCCTTTGGAAGTAAGCCCTGCAATCTCGATGTAATATTCATTTCCTGGTATAACATCCGTTAAAATGTAGCTGGTGTTAGAAGCGCTGACGTTTGATGGTTGATGGTTACCGGAAAGACACGAAGGTGAATGGTGCCGTAAAGAGTAGCCAAGGAGTGTACCATTGATGTCCTCTTGAGGTAATGGATGCCAGCTTATGTTAATAAGGCGGTATTCGGGGTCGTAGTGACAAGTTTGGAAGTTAGGTCCTTTGCTGGGAGCTAATCAATACAAAGAACAGAGCTCAGGTATGAGTCTTGATTAGATTTACTTTATACTATTACTTTTTAAACCTCAGATGAACTACCAGTACAAGATCAGCTACAAAATCGCTTGATTTCAGGAATTTTCTATGCGTGACGTCACGTAATGACTTGACATGAATTTGAAAATAAATTGTCATACATGATAAACCGATCAAGGAAGTCCGGCATATGATTCTTTCAGTTCTTGGAGCTTTACTCAGTAAAGGCTGACGATCTGAAAGAATGATATTGAATGGGGGTCTAGAGTTGGATTCTAGACTCCCAGTCCAGTGAATCCTTAGCATTATCATAGCCAGAAATGGCGAACCAAAGTGGGTGCACCAGAATGTCGGTCGTTTCGCATACAAGTCGTTTCGCATACAAGTCGATTCGCATACATTGAGGTCGTTTCGCATACAAGGTCTTGGTCGATTCGCATACAAGGTCTTGGTCGATTCGCATACATGGAAGTCGTTTCGCCGACACGATCTTGGTCGATTGGCATACATCGAAAAAGTGCAAAATACATTGAAAAAGTTCTCATAAACACTCTAACAAGATAGCTATAGGACAGAGAAATAATCTTAACCTCAACCCGGCGATATGCGCGTGTTGTTATTATGCATCGTGCGTTATTTCTGTTCGGCACAGCGAACGCGTTGACAGCGCGTAGACTAAGTTCAAGTTTAACTTGCCATGGACTATATCTAGAAGAATTTTGGCTCATCTCCGGTGTAATATAATTTATTCATTTTCTTTGTCAGTTAGGGGTAGGTACATTGTTAAGAATGATTTGTGTCCTTTGTTTTACGTCAGTTGTGTGAATAAATTATATTACACCGGAGATGAGCCAGAATTTTGTTATGTTGTTTAAGTGCTTTTCGTGGTTTGATACTAAACCCGGCCACAAAATATCCAAAATATCCAACATAATATTGCTCGCGTTGATAAAAAATGGTCAAGCAACTCTTAAAAAGCGAAAACAAGTTTCAGCAAGCCTAATCCACTTTAAGCTAATTTTCAGAACACCAAAGAGCGCTTGGTTGTTAATTTTTATTTTGGCATTCATGCATTGCAAACAGTAATCAGAGAAACAGAAAAAAATTTTGAGCATGTAACTAAAACTTTAAAAGTTGGTCAATTTACCCCCTCAAAATTCTATTAAACCACCTTAAGGTTAAAAGGAAAAATCACGCAATAACAGTTTTATAGTGTAAACAAACGTATTTTTATGCCTTCTAAACTCGCGAGATAACACGCGCATATCGCCGGGTTGAGGTTACGTTTATTTCTCTGTCCTATAGCTATCTTGTTAGAGTGTTTATGAGAACTTTTTCAATGTATTTTGCACTTTTTCGATGTATGCGAATCGACCAAGATCGTGTCGGCGAAACGACTTCGATGTATGCGAATCGACCAAGACCTTGTATGCGAAACGACCTCGATGTATGCGAATCGACTTGTATGCGAAACGACTTGTATGCGAAACGACCGGCTTCCGTGCACCAGCACACATGATAACCTGTCAATAACGCTAGGGTGTGATTGGTCCATCAGTTAAAAAGGTCAACCAAAATGGCCTCTTGTAATAAAACTCAGAGAGGGTATTTATCCGAGCTAAATGCTAATTCATCCGCTGATGCCGACTTTGTTTTTCCAAAGAAAATAATTAAGTTCACAAGATCTACTTATTGCGAAGTCGAAAGGCTCGTCGAAAGACGTGAAAGAAATGGAGCGGTTAGTGTTTGACTGTAGTGCATGATTTCTTTTTGCCCGAAAACCAAAAAAAAAAAAGGAATAATTCCAAAATTCCCTCCAAAAAGGCATTATCCACCGAGCCTCCAGCCTCGTTATCACACCATGTAGCTACCAGTCTTTTATGTGCCCTTGAGCTGATGGTATCAAAATGGCGATCGTTTTGGTACAGAATTTAGTAAAATTACTGTTCGTGGATGCCTTCATACTTGCTGAAAGTAAGCTGAAAAAGCCGCAAGATTTTCGGGGTGTACAAAGTCTTTTTTGCCGTAAATGTGGAATACCATCTTTGAACGTAAATTATTTGATTGGGATGGATCGATTCCAGCAGACGATTTCAGCTGAGCCAAGATTGTGAAAGTGTCACTGACGAAGGTAGGCGTCATTTTAGTGTGTTGTAAAGGGCATTTATTCGGAATAAAATAACCAAGAAAACCGTAACGAGTGTTTGATTTACCAAAGCAAAATAATTATGCAATGAAAGTTCTGATACATATTATTCGATCTAGCATTGGGATGGGGCTGTTGCATCCATTGTACGAATTTTATAAGCTGGTTTTATATGAATCCCATACTGGTCCTTCTCTTCTTCAGCAACTTTAATATTGTAAGTGTTACGGTCTATTGCACACGCCCGGTTCGGAATTTCTGGCTATGTGGTTCTAGGCAATTCCGAAACTCTGGGACAAAAGCGATACTACAAGACATTGCTGTATTGCTTCGGTTCGTATAAGCTTCTTCGAAACACAGTTTGAACACATTCTCACATAATTATGTATGAACGCGAATCCCAGGGTTAATTTTTCAGACTTTCAATTAACATTTTCTCCCGTCCTCGTCCTCACTGTGAAGGAGACATTCCTATTTAGACACTGTTAGGTAGAGCCGTCAGCAATCAGGACACTTATTGCTGCATCTTAATCCTGGTTATATTAAGTCCTGTAAACATCTGAAGAAATCGTACCTTCCGTGGGTTCAGCAGACTGTGAAACACTTACTAAATTGAGACAAACAAAAAAGTGTTAGTCGTAGAGATTATTTCCTGAAACCGAGGTGAATAGTGGTGGAATATTTACAGAGCTGGGAAGCAGCCAGTTAAATATTTCTAGATCCGCTATTCAACGACATCGAAGAAAATAATTATTTCATTATAATGATTATACCAGTCAAGCAATCAAATCGCTTGGAAACAGCTGCAAAGCGGGAATTGGCACAGCCGGTTTTCTTATCTTTGACCGAAACTCCTTTGCACAATGATTGCCCAGAACCAGCACTGTTCACGTGTTACGAGGTGAAACGTGTTGATTAGTATATACCAACTTAGCAACCTTGGCATTTTGAACAATCTGATTGGCTCTTTACATTGGAATATTGAGCGCCATCCAGTGGCAGAATATTTAACTCGTTGCTTCGAGGCTTGGTAAATATTCTGCCATTATTCACCTCGATTTCTGAGAATAATTGTTAAATATCTGGCTCATCTCCAGTGTAATATAACTAATTCACCCAAATGCTTAACAATAATAAATTTTAGTATAAATACTCAGGTGATTATACAAAATCGCGCGCTCTGATGGGATCGCTATCTCGGATTATCAGCCGATAATCACCTCGACGAACAAAATGGCTGCCAGTCGTTCGCGCGCTTTTGATAGAATAAAACGTTTTCGTGTTGTAAAATGCTTTTTTCTTTTCTTTTTTGAAATAATCATCTGTGTATTTATACTAAAACAATTATTCGCCTCAGGCTCAGTGATTCTCGGTAAATATTCACCTCGACTTCGTCTCGGTGAATATTCACCGAGAATCACTTCGCCTTCGGCGAATAATTGTTAAATATTACACAGGGTATGACCCAAGTATCCTGAGATGGAGACAATCAGATTACTCAAATTGCTAAGGATGCTTAGTTGCTATATACTAAGAATGCGTGTTTCAACTTGCGTCACTGTTGTGTTTTGCTAATTTGTCTTGTGTTTTGCAGATATCTGTAGTGTTTTAGGAAAACAGCGTTGTGTTTCGCAAATATCGCGCTGCATCTAGGGAAAACTGTGTTGTGTTTCGATATTATTGTAATGTGTTTCGATGAAAGTGCGTTGTGTTCTGCAAAATGCTTGTTGTGTTTTAAGAATACTCTGTTGTTTTTGAAGAATTGTATGTTGTGTTTGCAGATATGGGTCACCGTAATGATAATAAATACCAGACACAAAAAATTTAAAACCAAACCAGGTTAAATCATTTTGACCAGAAATCACATTGAACCTCCGTTGTTGAATCGATGATTGCCTCTTCTAGCTGATTAAAGGTTAGTCTGCACAAGAGGCGTGATTTTTTTGCACATTTCAGGCGAACAGAGGCGAAAACGAGGCGAGCGCGAAGGCTAGTCGCGCGCGAGGGGAGGAGCGCGAAAAAAACAACGCCTGCACGCATACCATTGTTCGCGCGACTCGCTTTCGCCTCTGTTCGCCTGAAATGCGCAAAAAAATCACGCCTGTTGTCCAGGGTAATTAAAGGTAGTCTAGTGAATAGAGATTTATCAAGCTTGAGCTGCTTGAAAGGTTGGATTATATTATTCACTACATGAAGCTTTAATTCATTTGATAACGACACTATATAACTTTTCAATTTGCCTTGTGTGTTGAGTGACACCAGCCATCTTTTGGGCAAGTGGACTGAGTTGATAAACGCAAATAGTTGATGATTTGAAATACAGAAGTGATTTCAGTGTCTTAACGTCTTAAAAAATTTTCTCGTGTCAAAATCAAGTGTTACAATTGAAAGAAGACCCAGAAAATTCCTCACGACAGATCTTCTCGTTTCCTGCCTAAAGACTAACAATGTTTCTGAACCGGAACCAAACCAATGAAAAGCTAGTAATGAAAGATGTTTTGGAGGAGGCTTACGGCAGCTAACTTTAGGGAATTGAACCACTATCTTAATTAATAACATCTAGGGCCGCAACAATGGTTTTAGGCTTATCGCTGCGATGAGCGTATGCCAGACTACTTAACAAACAGGAAGTAAATGCCACTGTTACTATACAAAACGTAATTCTCGCAGCCACATGAGATCCATCCCTTTGGTAAGGAACAACTGACAAAGAGTGAGGAGACAAAATCGGCATTTTAATCAATTGTTAGGATTTTGTTTATTCAGTGTGTTAGCGGTAATTAATAAGTTTTGCATATCACTCAAAAGAACAACGGATATCGAGTTGAATAGAACTGCTATCAAATAATATTAGATATACACCAAGGATTAACTAAGTAGCTTCCGTAAGTTAAAAATAGCAGTATAACTGCAGCTGAAATAATAGATGTACAACTTTCCATTACGTTAACAAACTCTCTGTCAAGATTCGACGCGCCTTATGACAACCTTTTAACAGCTCATGTCTTTCAAAATCAAAGCCGAAATGAGTTCTTAATTAACCTAAATGAATTGATGTCAGTAAGTTTTCGAACCATTTCTTTTTCATTTCCTTGAGTTAAATTTATCAAATACTTTCGCAATTTGAGGATCTATAGAATGACGGAATACGCCTTGGGTACATCGTAATTAACTGCGTTCTGCAGTATATTTAATTTCAAGGAAACTTCGTAGAACCAGTCTCAATGCTTTTTGACAGTCATTAAACGCTCTTCTAAAAGAAATACCTTAAGTCTAGCTATAATATAGTCCACAGCGGAGACAGTGTCTGGCAAGTCGTTCCAAAGCCTTGACTACATCTTTCTTAGTTAATAAAAAGAGCTGTTTCGTAAGCCTAAGTAGGCCACATCCCAGTGGACATTAGTGATCGCAATCACCAAAACATTCGCGCTAACATTTGCAATTACGACAGTGGTCACACCCACACTTGCATCCTCAGTCTCGAACAGTCTCATGTACTACAGTGGCTCTATGTCAGTGGTGCAATAAACGCTATTGTGACAAGTTCTGATTGTGAACCCTGTACCAGCTTTACCAGTTGTAATAGGTCTTCGTAAATGGATCGTCATGAATCAACTGTAACATATTGCACAAGCACCCTGGAGTTAAGTATTGTTCACCTCCAAGCGAAGCGTCATTAGAATGTACGGAAAACTGATCGTCCTACAAAGTTACCAAGGACTTGGGAAAGCACTAATGAATTTAAAACAGTGCGTGAAGGCGAGCGTTTGCACAAAAGCCTACGAGGTAGTTAAGCATGGAACAAGAGATTGTTTTAAATGTGATTAAATGCTTCTGTCTCTTTTTGCATTTGTTACAGACACAGCTTTAAACTGATATGAACTTAATCCCGAAAACCATGCTAAAAATTCTTAATAATCACGCTATGGACCCCATAAGAAGCGAAAAGGCGCTAACTCACCTCCTAAGTAACAAGAAACCAAGCCAACATATATCAACGCTGGATGAGCCATGGCTAAGTTTGACCGCTGTCTATACATTCTCAGACACTTATAGTTATCATCGGGAAGCTGTCTTGTTTGTACATAGGTAGAAAAAATGCTGCTTTTCTCCGATGATGTCAACCGGGTATTCTTACAGCGTCTGAAGTCTATTGTATATGACTGACATTTCGCTCTAGTCAAGAGATTCCGTTGTTTCCAAGTATATACTGACACCGAAATGTAAAGTCTACGGACGCAGAAAAGCATAAAGAAAAACAGCAAACGGACACTGCCAATTGTGTAATCTTACTTTATCACAAGTTTTATATTTTGTTTAATTGGTTATTTTTAATGAAAAGCCCCCATGGGCAGGTGATGAATAAAATATGTGTGTACTGTATATAAATGTATGCACTTACTTGCAATTTGGCTGACAACACAAAATCTCCGAAGGGTTTATACAAGATATAAACCTTGTGACAGAAGCTATCCTAACAAAAACGTAGGTTATTCTCGAGGGAGAAAAGAGAATCCTTGAGATTCAGGAAGTCTATTAGAATGATAATATAAATTAGTTCTATGGTCTCACGAGGTGGTCACTTGTGTGGTGGTCGCGACATTTCGACTGCTTACTGCTAATCTTCTTCAGGCGATGGGGTTGACTGTTCCCGGTACAGCCACAGGGAGTCGACTGTTCCCGGGAACAGTCGACCCCATCGCCTGAAGAAGACTAGCAGTAAGCAGTCGAAACGTCGCGACCACCACCCAAGTGACCACGTCGTGAGACCATAGATCTAATTTATGTTATCAATGAAGTTAACACGACGAATAACATCAGTCTATTAGAATCCTTCACACGCTTGTAGCCGGTAATATTAGTACAGAATAAGGAAAAAGGAAAACCAAGATGGCTGACGCCTAAAATGAATCCTATTCTAACATCGTCTTTCTAGATTCCAAAGCTTTGATTTTTTCCAAAAAGTAGTGTATATGGTGTCAAAATTATATGGCTTTTAGGTCACCTGACCTTCCCAAACCCGCAGAAGAACAAGAAAAAAAGAAAAAAAATGGAATTTCCTGAGGGGAAAAGCGAAAATCCGCTGGCGTTGAACCCACAGAACAGAAAGTAGCAGGGATTAGGATTGCATGGTGTTTTGGGGGATCCCCGGTACAATAACTGGTTGAACAGGTTTAACCGGTTCCATTTATTAATAGTTTAAAAAGACCAATGGAAGGACAACCTCTGTTGACTTACTAAACAATAAAAATTTAATGTAATATAAAACGTTTCGGTCGTACGATCTTCATCAGTTACAGTGAATAACTATTAAAATAACGAATAATTGTTTTACTATAAATGCACAGTTGATTATTTCAGCATTATTAAAGCATTAGTGTACAACACGAAAAAATTCTATGCTATAACATCAACAGGGACAACGGAATTGAAATTCCAGAAGTGTGGATGCCGACGATTAAGAAACAACAAAAACGCGGCAAGCCAGCGGACCCCTAAGGAAGACACAGCAAGCAGAAACAATAGCAGGATCGAAATGCACCAATCAGAGCTGAGCACGCAGCTACATAATGGTGAGCCGGAATCAGTCGACCCCATCGCCTGACGAAGACTAGCAGTAAGCAGTCGAAACTTCGCGATCAACATCCAGTGACCACATCGTGTGACAAATGAACAATTTACATTATCAACAAGGAATTTAGAAGAAGAAATAGCAAAGCCTATGAAAGCAGGGGAATCGAGAACCCCTATATTCTATACGCTCCCTACGTTACATAAAGTCAACAGTCCTGGACAACCTAAACATTCTCACGGAGAAGCTATCAGCTTTGGTGGATGACTTTTTAAGACCTTTTGCAGAAAAGCTCCCGTATTAGAGAGGAGACACCTCAGACTTTATCAAACGAATGCGGGTCTTGGGCCAGCTTCCCGAAAGGGGTTACATAGCAACAATAACCGTGTCTAGGCTATATACTAATATATAGATTGATGAAGGACTCACTATTGTTGAGGAAGAAACGGGAGAAAACAAACCAGAGCAGACCAACGCCTAAACCTTTGCCACCCCCCCTTGAGAAGGTGCTTAAACTCCATCATGATAATTTCATTTTCAATGGTGAACATGACATCCAAATCAGGGGAACAGCTATTATTAGTTATTGTTATTAGTATCGACTTGTAAAGCGCAAGTATCTATATACATATTCACATGCGCTATTTACAAACTCGTAGCAATAAACCAATAATAATAATAATAACTAGAAGGGCACTCGGTAGAGTAAATAAATATAAATACAGAAATAAGATTTATATGTAAACATAAAGAAATACAAAATGTACAAATACTGTAAGACTGTTACTCGGCTAAAACTCTAGACTGGTCAACATTCCTAATTGCTAACGAATTCCATAAGCGGGCGTAGCTAAGGAAAATGTGCGATTCCCTAATGTTCTCTTAGATTTAAATTTAGGAATACATAGTAGTGTACCATAATAGTTCCTTCTTAGAATTACAATTAGATGAGGGCAAAATAGAAATAAACTCACTAAGATACCGGGGTGCTAGCCCCTTAAAAACTTTAAGAGTTATCAAAAGTAACTTAACGTCAATGCAAGAGCGAAGTGGAAACCCACGTAACTCCCGTAATAGGGGAGTGATACTGATGACAAATCGAGGTGCATATAACACTAAGAGAGCAGAAAAATTCATAACTCGTTGCAACTTATGAAGCTGATAATCAGGAAGACCATAATAAAGACTGTTACAATAGTCAACTCGACTGGTTATAAACGCATAAACTAGGGCCGCCGCAGATTCGCAAGTTAGACATTTGCGTATACACTCAATGTTATATAGATAGAAAAAAGCACTGCTACAGGATCTATTAATGTCCGTATTCATTGTTAAGTTGTTGTCGAACCAGGTTCCAAGCTTATGGGCTGCATTGATCAGTTTGACATCGACCTCACAAACTTTGATGTTTTCAATTGAGGTCTTTCAATTGAGGGCAGCAGCTTAAGAGTTCCAATAAATACAACCTCAGTCTTGTCATCGTTAAACATTAAGTTATCTTCAAGCATCTATTGCCTAATGTCACGAATACATGTCTCAACAGCCGAGACAGCATCCGCCTGATTGGTAACTGACGGTAGAGCTGAGAATCATCCGCGTACGCGTGAGCTGTTGGTAGGTGGAACTTTAGAATCTCAAACAGGTTACTCGAATAAATTGTAAACAATAGTGGACCTAAGCATGATCCCTGCAGAATTCCGTACTGCATATATAATTTTCGCGAGAGTTCCGTTGATTGAAATTTGTTGTGACCTTTTCCCTAAATACGATTAAGACCAAGAAAGCGTCTGCAGAAGAAGCTCGTGGTCAACGGTGTCGAATGCCGCGCTGAGATCAAGCAAAAGGATTGTCACATGTCCATTGTTCATATTGAGAAGCAAATAATTTTTTACCTTCAAAAGTGCGGTTTCAGTGGAATAATATTTACGATAAGCTGACTTTAAAGATGGAAAGAGACCATTGATATTCGTGTGTTCAGTAATTTGTTTGGCTACTGCCTTCTCAGTTAGTTTCGATACAAATTGCAGGTTGCTAATCGGGCGAACGTTCTTCAAAATCTTGTGATCCAGGCCAGACTTCTTTAACAATGGACGAACCAGTGCGTTTTTCCATAATTAATGGGCGGTACCCTCTACTATTAACTACGGTTTTTCCAAGTCTATGGGGACCAGAGTGGCACCCAACATCGTCAACCTTTACATGGGGAGACTTGAAGATAAGTTTGTATACCAAACAGAG
Source organism: Ricordea florida (assembly GCA_949710005.1). Classification (NCBI taxonomy): domain Eukaryota; kingdom Metazoa; phylum Cnidaria; class Anthozoa; order Corallimorpharia; family Ricordeidae; genus Ricordea; species Ricordea florida. The sequence goes on from OX453272.1 coordinate 26,859,966, forward strand.
TGGGCAAACTGGTTCATATTCTGGGTACGCTTCATAGATGACATATTCTTAATCTAGAAATGAATCCTTGATTAACATTTTAGACTAGAAATACGACTCCCGCAAAAACTTCGCGAAGCTAGTTTTTGAAGAAGTCACAATGCTTTTATATTTTATTTTATATTTTATTTTTTAGATCAGCGTAGTCCCCATTATTTTATTTGTTATGCTGTGTTTGGTACATAATTAGTGACACCTGGTGTAAATTACATGATCAGTATACCGGTCAACACAGTGCTTAAAAATTGACCTTCATTTAGCTCTTTTACTGCCACTGAGATTGCACCAGAGGGAATAGAAGTAAAATTATTTATTATCTTGACAGGGAATACAGAGTCGATGAAGTATCACAATAACATTCACTAACACAAATTGAAAATGATTGTAAATCATTTGCAGGTGAAATCTTGAAGAGTTAATATGAATGCTTGTGTTTACCACAGTGTAAAAACCTGTTTTTTTTCTTTAGTTTTATTTTCTTAGTCTCTACTGCTTTGTCTTCTTTGTTGTACATCACTTTTAAACACAATATGTTCTTACACTGAGGATGAGTTGAATGCTCCAATTATTTTTTGTTTATGTTTTTTGGTTATAATTGCATGAGATTCATTGTAAGAAGAATCTTCTTATTAGATATTTTATTGTCTACTGCAGTCATTATTTCATTCCCGGGTAACCACAATTGAGAGCGTTATGAATAGTGCATGTTTTAATTTGTGTACTCTTTTCGGTTGCAATGGTACCCCCAGTGGTAGATAGAAAAATTCCTCTTCCCTCAAAGGAGATGCCATATCAACAGAAGTGTGAGATACAATGTCATTACATAAAAAAAATTGGGGGTAAAACAATTGGATTCTACAAAAACTTTGAATAAAGGTTTGGTAATAGTGAGTGCCGACTGTATAGTTTGTGGTTGTGCTATTTTCAGGTCATATCATAAAAACAATACATGTAAGAATGAGTTGTTGAAATCTTAATAATATGTTCAAAAAGATTGCTGCACTGCGTACTCTTGCAAAAAAATAATGTGAAATCAACATCAATCAGTCAAAAGTATATACCACATGAAAGTTTAATTGTGGTGTTACAGAAACAGGCAAAATATCCATACCCAACCACAGAAGATTATATTATTTTGAATATATGAAAATTTCTATTATAAAAAACTGCAGAAGAAAGATTTAATATAAGGATGGTATTTCATCGAAAACGTCATGGCAGCCAGAGGTATTGAACTGTAACCAATGACATATAGTAACGAGAAGAACTATAATTATATTATTATCATTATTATTATCATTACTATTATTATTACTGGTATTGATATTATTATTATTGTTACATTTTTTTATGTTAAACATATAATATATTCTTATGGGGTGGGATGCATGTCTTAATCTTGGTAAAGGTATTGTTACTCTACTACTACAAGCAATACAAAAATCTTCTTAATAGGCTTTCCATCAGAGGTTGGTAATAATCAAAACAGCTCCAAACAACACCATTTCTTCTTAAAGGCTTAGAATCTAGTGCAGTCATTTGTCTCTAAAGTTTGTGTGGAAAATCATTATTGAAAGCATAGGGCATTTAGGAAACTTGAAACACTTGTTACTACATACAGCACACTTGCAATAAATATATGAGAAAGATCATAAACATTTTGGCACTACAAAATTTATTTTCTTCTTTATAAAGTTTTTCCAATGTAAAAGGTTAATTGCATGTTATGGTTGTTATGAAATATTGATATTTGACATCATAAAAATAAAGTAAACAACAGAAAGTAACAAAGTTAATATGTTATGTCTAACTTTGCAAATTAAGGCTTGAATTAACATTTCATTTGTGGAAAAAGGGCAGGGGTTCTAGATAGCAATATTATAAGGAGGGGGGAGGGGGGTCATTGAACCCTAAGGTAAAACTGACCCATTGTGAAAAAGCTATGAAACTTGTTGTCTCTACGCAATGTTATTAAAACCTTTCAATCAGAGAATACATATATATATACATAACAAAGAGAAATACTACTTAAAATTTCAGTAATCACATTTGCTTTATTTTGAAATGATCGCATTGATCACTGATGATATTGCAGAACCAGTACTTTATAGTGACACAGGGTATATATTCTGTTGAAAATGTTTAACATAACTGCTAGATCAAGAAAACTTACAATATTTTCACTGTTGCAATGATATCAGATCACATCGTTATAAATGATTGCTATAACAACTGCAACTCTCTGTGTTGGGAATTACTTCAAAATGGAAACGCTATCGTTTTATTATGAAAAATACCTACTTACATTCTCTTGTAATCTCTTGGTCGTCTTCCGATTCCGTTTTTAGACTAATAGAATTATTTTCCAGAGACATCTCCAATCCTTGAAGGCGTTCTTACTAGGTGTCATTTTGCTAAATGTAGTACGCCAATATATTTCGTTATGTAATCGTTCACTCATGTCCTGTATTTATATCAATAACACATTCAAATTCAAAACTAACTTGATTGAATTCCTGGTCCTTTTCCCTGCTGTTTCGTTTGCCTTTTTCTGGAGCGAGCAGTTGTTGTCTTGGCTGCGATGTCTGTTGTTATTCTCCCTGCTGTTGTTTCTCTATCCCTGCTTTGCGTCGTGCTTTCCTTGTGTTGATTTTCACGGTATTCGAACTTACTCGGCGACGATCTCGAGCTACTCTTTCTTGAATATCTCGGAGATCACCATGCTGGGATGTACATCCAAGACGAGTGAAATTGGTTCCACAAAATTTACATTAAATTTACTTTCAAAAAGACATCACCGAACTCCCAATGGCGGAAATTCAACAGTTCTCAAACACTCTACTATTGCCAGGTAACCTGGCCTGCGAACGGACACCTTTAAAATATAGATATATATTTATACATATATAAAAACTCTCGGCTCGATTTACTCGGGCTTGCGAGCCACGAGGTCTGACCGGAACCGACACGATTAGTAACCTCGCTACGCTCGGCCTTCGGCCTCGCTTCGCGAGGAATAAAACATAGAAAAAGCGTGTTTTATTGTTTTTCGCCACATTACCTCCACTCGACAATTCTCTAAGAGATGGCGAAGAACATTTTTCTTTGAAGAAATTCATGATGGAATTCTCAGCGAAGCAGCAGAAAGTTTTGAAGCTGAGAATAATAAAACAAATAAAGAAGAAGAAGCGAAAAAAGTCGAGAATTTGGTATTAAATGGCGTCGGTTTGTCAATCTGTGTGCTTTGTTGTTTCTACTCGCGGCATGTAAAATCTATATCATAAAGCGAATAAAGAAGCCTAAGCCGTGTATTACACTGTGATTAAAACACTCCAGGCATTTGAGAACACTCGAGAAATGTACAAAACACTCGCCTGCGGCTCGTGTTTTCTACATTTCACTCGTGTTCTCAAATGCCCGTCGTGTTTTATCACAGTGTAATACACGGCTTAGGCTTCTTTATTTGTTAAATATAAATATACATATATATATATATACATATATAAAAACTCTCGGCTCGATTTACTCGGGCTTGCGAGCCACGTGGTCTGACCGAACGCGACACGATTAGTAACCTCGCTACGCTCGGCCTTCGGCCTCGCTTCGCGAGGAAAAAATGTTGTACCATCAAAAAATTTACGCACAAAATTCCACAGTCCTGAAGGATGAGCAAGGCAACATTGACACTGACGTTTATAACAAACCTATCAGTGGCGGATCCAGGGGGAGGGTCCGGGGGGTCCGGACCCCCCCTATCAGGCCTGACGCTTGTTTGAGACTAAAATTCTTACATCGACTGGACCGTATATCACTTTTTAACTGGCTGATATTTTATGAATGAAACGTGCGTTGTATTTTATCACTCAAGTAAATTTCAGGGATATTAAAAGATGTAATTGTTTTTGGGTACGTTCTTATGATCTGTTCGCCTCTGCTCGCAAAGCAGTATTTCCCGCGCCAACGGCGACCGGCGTTCACAGATTGACAAACACGTGGTTCTGAACCAAAGTTTGGACCCCCCCAGTCAAGAATTCCTGCATCTGCCCCTGCCTATTGATATTCATCCATGTCTACACTGGACCTCAGCACACCCACCGCATCTCAAACGCAGCATCCTATATAGTTAGGCTATGAGGCGTGTTTGAGGCGTGTATGCTTATCAACAGATACACTGAGGAAACGGATAATCGAATATTGCGATTTTTTCGTAGCACGTGGCTACGACCGAGGCAAAATACTAGATGAAATGCAGAGAGTTCTAACACTGACTCAAGAGGAATGTATACAGATCAAAGAACGGCAACCCATGGACTGCAGCCTTTTTTTTCATTACATACAACCACGTCATATTCCTTGCGGAAGTTGCAAAACGTAGCACTAATATTCAACAAACGGCCCCTGGTTGCATACAGATGAACAAAGATTCTCAGGGACAGACTCGTGAGCACAAAATTTTGACTGTAGGGAAATCTGAATGTCCGCCCTACTTACGAACTAATAATCACAGGAAAGATGTTACTAGGAGTGATGGAATACCGGCTTCCAAACATTTTAATCAACAAGGCCATGATTTCAACAGGGACGCCTTCTTCACTGTTGTCAGACAACTCAGCAAGATAAAAAACAAAACTAAAAGAGAAATGAGATCCATACTGGAACGAAGTAAGGACTTTTGGATGTAAGATCAAAGGCACGAAGACCTCAGGGCCTTGACCAAGACATGAACAAACCCCAAGAGACCGTCTATATCAATTTCTTGAACTTAATACTCCCTGATTGTAGTTCGACTTCATCTCCCTTTACTTATCGTTCTTTGCCTCCTCACGGAGGAAGCTGTTCACTTGGGTAGTCCGAACGAAAACCTCATCCACACACGCGCATTACCTAATTACAATTATCAATTGCCTAATTGAAATTAGCAACACGCTGTTAACCATGTTTTGCTACGTAGTTCATTTATTCTGCAAGTATACATTGATTACGGCACAACATCGAAACATGTCGGCATAAATTACAAGAAAAAATAGAGCTTGTTTGCATTACTGCTGTTCTACGCTTAAATATATCGTTCTCTTTGCAGGTCACACTTTTCACCGAAGCATTTGTAGCAAACAGTATACTTGTATATGTGTATTCTTTGTTGTGCCTGCATCGATCCGTTGTTATGATTTCTCACCTGCTTGAATTCTTTTGTGTTCCTTCAGATGACCTTGTTTACCATAACATTTGTTACACTCAGTGCATTTGTTTGCTTTTTCTACTGTGCGTATTCTTTGGTGTGTCTGCAGATCTCCTCTTTCTTTAAAGTATTTGTTGCATACTGTGCATTGGTATGATTTCTCCCTTGTGTGCACTCTTTGGTGTTTATTCCGATTTCCCTTGTCACTAAAAAACATGTTGCACTCAGTGCATATGTATGGTTTCTCTCCTGTGTGTACTCTATGGTGTCTCTTTAGATTTCCTTTTAGAGTAAAGCATTTGCTGCACTCGGTACATTTGTACGGTTTCATTCCTCTGTGTATTCTTTGGTGTGTTTGAAGATTTCCCTTTTGACTAAACGATTTGTGGCACTTAAAGCATTTGTATGGTTTCTCCCCTGTGTGTATCCTTTGGTGTTTGTGAAGATTTCCTCTGCGTCTAAAGCATTTATTGCACACTATGCATTTAAATGGTTTCTCTCCTGTGTGTATTCTCAGGTGTCTCTGCAGATCTATTTTTTGACCAAAGCATTTGTCGCAATCAGCGCATTTGTATGGTTTCTTTAATACTGTGTGCGTTTCTTTGTCTTCGAAATGACTTTCACCATTGACTGAAGTATCTTCCCTGTGTATGCATGAGTATCATTTCCTGCCTGCATGTTCTTTGTTGAATACATGATCTGTAGATGCTGTCTCGTGGCTGCAAAGCAGTAACTTTGTAGCAGTTATTGCAACTGTATTTAATCTAGCTAGCAGCATCTACCTTGCGGAAGGAGCTGACAATTTTTCTTTGGTCGAAGCACCTTTTACAGTCAGGATTTTGATACAGTGTCCAACTGGTCAATGTTTGTCTTGATGGATAGATCGTAAGATGGAAAATTTGTGTTGCTATTTCATTCCCTTGGTTTTATCTTGTGCTGAACTCCTGTAGTTTCCATTCACTTTTCTCTAACAAAAAAATCAGAATAAACTACTGTTATTAGTTATACTTATCTAGAATAAAGCTATTCCTGTAGACATAAGAGAAACCTAGAGATCAAGACAAGGGCGTTTTTAAGGCTGAAATTTTAAACTAACCCACTAACCAAATATTTGCATGATATCGATTATAGAAGACAAATTGTAACGGGTTTGTTGCTAATAAACTGGTGCCTTGTTGTTAGAAAATGAAACACAATAAAATGGGCTTATTGAAAAAGTTTAGAAGGTACTTTACACCAAATGTAAGTTGATAGAAAAGCTACAGAGTTTCAAGCAGTACCAGTTGTCAGAGCATCACAGGGCCAATACTCAAAACGCTCACATTTTTAATATTGCATGGGTTTTTGTTTCAGTTTGAGAAGATGATGGATCCCTCCTTTTTATCGCACACAATAAATATTCCCTGATCAATCAGTAAAGAGCTTTTTAGTTAACTTCTATTGTGAACTGGCTTTTCTTATTGATCACCCCGACCGTATGATCCCTTCTATGGAAAGAGCAGGGTTTCAGACTTTATACAGAGTGCTATCAAGTGCTAGAAAAAAGCTTTACCAGGAAAAGAGACAGAATCTCATTGATTGGTACTCTCAACAGCGGGATGCTAAACACCAAGCTTCACAAAATATTTCGAATAGCGATGAAGATTTGAAATTGTATAGTCAGACACATGAACCAAAATTCTCTGATTATTATAGACCTAGCAGCAATCAAAAGATGGGGGAGATGGCATATGTAGGTGGTGGTATGCTGGCATTGGGTTATATGGTTAGTAAATTCTTTTAGGTAAGTGTGTGACCAGTTTAAAGATTTCTTACTGACAAGTAAAAAATTATGGAAGAAGACCCAGAAATACCAGACTTTGAACCAGCTGATCTAGGTTATGATGATGGTGAAAATATGGAAATGACTTCAATATCATCTAATAACGACACAGATGAGAGAACACTGCTTCTTAGTAAGCAAAGTGAGAATAGGAGAACACCACCACTTAGTGATAAATATGATGATAGGAGAGAAGCGCTGCAATATATCAAACGTATATTTCCTGATTTCAACCCTTTGGATTCTACATTTACAGCAGAATGGGATAAGGATGGGAATTTGAAGGTTAAATTGAGTACTCAGAGTAATGCTGTAGAACATACATTGATTGATAAAGATGGGGTAATCAATTATGAAAATTTACCAAAAAATATCAAAAAATCTCTGGGTATTAGTTATAAAAAAATTCTTGGAAGAAATGATGAGCTTTTATCACAATTGAATGAAGCTAATGAAAAAATTAAGGATTTAAGTAATGCCACGGCGGGATTGGAAGCAGCCACAAAAGTATATCCTCAGGAGATAGAATACTATGTTGCTAAAGAAAAAGATCTGCGTGAATTCATTGAGAAACAACAAGTAAGAATCGCGGAAAATGAAAGCAGAATCGCGGAAAATGAAAGCTATTTAGATACAGCTGTTAAACAGAAGATAGAAGCTAAAACAGAGGCTGAGAAACTTCTCGGTGAATTAAATCGATACAAAGATGAACTAGACAAAAATAATAAGGGACTGTCCAATTTAAAAAAGGTAGAACAAAGTAGAGATCGTTTAATCTCCAGGGTCAATGAATTGGAAGAGATGGCTAGAAAGCAGATAATCTCAAACGAAGATCAAATAACCGATCTCGAGAGACGAAACGAGTCCATAATAGAAAAACTGCCATTAATAAGAGAGCGGGTAAAGGCTATCTTCAAAAAGTATGGGTTCACAGTATTTGCCGTTGTGAGTGCCGTTGGTGTGGTCATTGGTGTTATCGTTTCTAATCTTTCTAAAGGTCTAACCAAATTGGGTAAAGGTGTTGGTAACGGTTTGAAAACGATTGGTAAGAAACTCGGTGAGATATTACCTGGAATGGTTGGAGCTATCGTGAGCTTTCTGTTCAAGACTGCCGGTGAGGTTATTGGATTTTTAGGTAAGAACGCTTGGCTTTTGATAGTGGCTGTGGTTCTATATCTTGTGGAACAATTTAAAAAGAAGAGACGATAAGTAAAAAACATGAATGAGACAACGTTTCTATCTATCACTATGCTAACTCCTGAAACAAGAATTTATCTGGATCCACCCTTAACCAATGTAAAAGAGATACAAAATGCAAGTTTAGTTTACATGAATACAGCGACGTATAGAAATCCTATATACTTAATGTGTGACCTTATAGAGCCAAAGTCTTCATATTCCAATTGTTGTATGCCTATCGGTGAAAATGTAGAACCTAAACCCTCACAAGTACTAGCTGTTATTCCATCTCAAGAGAATCAACCTTGTTTAAGAGTTCCACAAACCAAAAATCCAGTAAACTACTTTACTTTATGGCTTTTAGATGAAAAGGGAAAAAAGCCTAACTTAAATAACGAACCTATTCGAATTTATTTAAAGATTTCATGTTGATCAGTAAAAAAATGGAAGACTACAATAGAATTTATCCACAAGTGCCTATGAACGGTGATCAAAATAATTTCAGACTTCAAAAATCGTGTGAAGTAGTACATAATCTTCAGAAGGAAATTAGACATTATGAGGATGTTAGGAAAAAATACAATAGAGCGAGGGGGATATCTACTAAAATCAGTGTTGGTAGTGGGGTGGTTTCAGTTATCCTATCTGCAAGAGGACTGGGAACATCTCTTACTGGTTTTGGTGCTGTTGTCGGTATCCCTTTGGGAGCGGTTGGTGGTCTTTGTGGTGGTATTTCGGTTGGATTCGGTGCGGCTTCTAAACGACTTTCGCATAAAGTTAGTAAACACGAACAGACCGTTTCTCTGGCAAAAGCAAAAGTAAATACCATTCACGACTTGGTTTCAAAGGCACTGAAAGATAACACCATCTCCGACCAAGAATTTTCGCTAATTTTAGCAGAGGTGGAAAAGTTTGAAAAACTAAAACTAGAAATCCGTCAAAAAAACCGGAAAGATACAGAAAAAAACTTAAATATGTCTCAGATAAGGACAGAGGTTCGTGCGGAAATTTTAAAGGAGTTAACCGGTCCCGAACGTTGAAATTTTCATTTGAGCGAACGCCTGTAGGATGGAATTATGAGGTTGGTATTAGAAAAGAACGGTGTTGATTTAAAAGCATCTTATTCGAAACATAAAGAATAAAATGTTACTCAATGATTTCAGAAATAGGTATCCAAAGGCTGATCCCAGTCAATTCGAAGTTGTAGCTGATCCGTATGGTGGTTACATTAGGTGGAAAGTTAATGGGACAACAATCATGTCTTATGATGACCCCACTGGAAAAACATGGACTGAAGACCTATCACCCCGTTTGAAAAGACTTCTATGGAAAGATTTAGGATTGAATGATGATGCATTGAGTTCATTCCCAAAGAGTTTAACTATTACCAATCGATCTTACCCAATACCTGCTATTGATTTTGATGACTTTACAAGTAATATCACAAACATGCTTACCTCATTGGATATATACGTGTGCAATACTAAAAAGTTCACCGCTAAGATGCGTAACGTATTTACATCCCAAGTTGTGACTTTCAAGTTTGGTAAACAGAGTCGAAAATGGCTGAACGCTCCCGACATGAATTATTGGCCACAACAACTGAACTTTGCAGTGTGGTGTGCGACCTCTGGTTGTGGGATAAGTCCTTTTGAGAGTCTAAACTACCCTAAAGTCGTTAGTAGCTTCATTAAGTTTCATGTGTATTTCACTATAAGGCGGATATTATATGAATTGAGTATTCCACTACCTGATGAGCAACCTTTTGTAATAAATAATAATCCCTATAGTAAAGTATCTTATCAACGATTGTGTGCTGAATTTGGTATCTCAAAAAACTCTGACTTTAGATGGAAAGGTGGTCGAAACGGAGGTTTAGGAGATATATTCATCGATTATGGTGCTGGATATCATGGAGCTGGTGGTGGATATCAAAATGTACATATGGTAAGGAATTATGATGTTGAAGCTGATCAGTGGCCTGGTGAAGGAGGTAAATTCGCTGATGATGGAGGTAAGAAGGAAAAAGGTAATCTCATCTCATTTATCCGTAATGATGACTTTGCTGATTATAAATATGCTTGGTTTATCCCAACAAGTGGATATGGACTCACTAAAGCTGGACTTGGTAGATTGAATCGATCTGCTGAAGCTTTTGTTTACTGCATATTGGGAGCGCAAGTCAACACTAGAAACTCGATTTACGGTAATGGTGGTGGAGCGATCGAGACTCAACAAGAATTCTTAGCCCTTTTTGAGAGTAGTGTGATTGAGAATGACATTTCTAGTTCGATCCAAAGATATCAATTAGCTGTACAGGAAGCGAAATTACGTCTTGATTTAGCTATTGCTCCTGGTGTATGGCTAATGCCTAGTAATATGATAATCAACACTGAGAGCGTAACTGGTTTTAATAACAAACTTATGAAAGCGACTAATGATATGAGTTTTGGAGTGAATAATTCCATAAACACTGAAGCAAAACATGTTGGAATAAATCATAACATGGGATCTTCAAAGTTAAAGTTACCTCATAGAACTGAGACTAAACCAAAACCCTCAACGCAAACAGACTCAACGCAAACAGACTCAACGAAATATGAAAATAATATAGACTCAACGCAACATGAAAAGAATATATTAGCATTTATAGTTGTTGCTGGTGCATTAGCATGGTATCTATTTCGGTAGATGACTATTTCACGTGATTATGATTGTATGTAAATTAGTGTCCACGTGTAGAACAATAGATTGCATACCTGAGCGACATAGCAACAAGCAAGTTGGAAAGTAGATTTGAAGTTTACTTTTAAAAGGGTGGTTTCTAACGTCGCTCAGGAATGTGATTACGTCAATGCAAATTATATAAATTTTTGTTATGTAACACTGACTTGCGTTATATAACCTAGTGTTTTTGTTGTGTTGTGTGACACTCTTTACATTCCGCCTTACTTCTTTTATGTTCACATATTTGAGACCCACCACACTCTTTACAGTAAGCCTTACTTCTTTTATGTTCACATATTTGAGATCCTCCACACTCTTTACAGTATGCCTTATTTCTTTTATGTTCACATATTTGAGATCCTCCACACTCTTTACAGTGCGCCTTATTTCTTTTGTGTTCACATATTTGAGATCCTCCACACTCTTTACAGTGCGCCTTTTGTCTTTTGTGTTCACATATTTGAGATCCTCCACACTCTTTACAGTAAGCCTTATTTCTTTTGTGTTCACATATTTGAGATCCTCCACACTCTTTACATCTCGACTTATCTCTTCCATGAATACACTTATACTTATACTTATTAGTTTTTGTTTTATAATCAAGAATATTAGTTCTGGGTGTTGGGATCGGTGGAGGTTGTGGTGATGGGATCTGTTCAGGTAAGGTGGTGGGTCTTTGCGGTTGGTTGGGGATATTGGTTCTGGGGGCTGGAATGGGTCTTTGCGGTTGGTTGGGGATATTGGTTCTGGGGGCTGGAATGGGTCTTTGCGTTAGAGCTTCAATGAGTTCGGCTTTACGCAGTTGATAATATCCTTTAATACCCCGCTCTTTGGCGAGTTCTTTCAATTGTTTAACTGTGTTCTCTTCCATTACTACTAAATATATGTATTTCTTTAAATCTTTTTTCAAATTTTTTTGGAGAGGAGGAAGAGAATTGCGTCAGATACTTTATTAAAAAATTATGTGAAAAAATCCTTAATAAAATCCTTGATAAAATCCTTGATAAAATCCTTGATAAAATCGTTTTTTTTCTGAAATCCTTGATAAATTCCTGATAAAATCCTTGATAAATTCCTGATAAAATCGTTTTTTTTCTGAAATCCTTGATAAAATCCTTGATAAAATCCTTGATAAAATCTTGATAAATCCTTGATAAATCCTTGATAAAATCCTTGATAAAATCCTGATAAAATCGTTTTTTTTCTGAAATCCTTGATAAAATCCTTGATAAAATCCTTGATAAAATCCTTGATAAAATCCTTGATAAAATCTTGATAAATCCTTGATAAAATCCTTGATAAAATCCTTGATAAATTCCTGATAAAATCGTTTTTAAACTTTGCGCTAGGATCGGCGAATTATATCTACTACACACCAGTGAATCGGAAGATGAAATCGAGTCGAGTGTATTGGACATGGATGACAATGGGTAATCGATTGCTAATTTAGCAACGACCTTAAGACCCGGAACCTCTTCGAGAAGGGTTTCTCGCCCGTGAAGAGTTTCCGGTCTCAGTGTAAAAGCAAGACGGGTCGGGGTTTTGACTTGAAACACGTTCAAATTTACTCGTCTGCTTACCCGTCTGATTTGACTACTTTATACGAGAAACATGTCGAAACCCGTCACGAATTCCCACTAAGACGGGTCGCGAGGTCAGGTTTTCGGAGAGTTGCACCAAAAGGGCTGAAGTATACTAACATGAAAGCTGAGCCATCTGGGACGATAAGATGGTTCCTTAGGTCATTGTCTTGAACATGGAAGCACAGGTAGCTGCTGGTGCAATCAACAAGTTTTGTTTCTCAAGAACAATAAACTTGGAGGCGATAGAGCTTCTGAAAGCAATATTTTGAAGTAAACTGCTTTTCTACAGCTCAATAATATCATGGAAGCTTTGTCGCGAGCATTGTTCGTTATCTGTCTGGTTTTCTGTTGACCTAGTGAGCCAAGCACTTCTCGTTCCAGTGCCTTGGCGAAAAAAATTAAGGCTTCCTGTTATGAGTTTGGATTGTTAAGTTTGACGAATTAAACTTCGCGAATTCCTATTGAGACCGAAAACTCGTCAGAAGGTTTACCAGTCTGGACGGGTTTTTAAGAGGCTGTCCGCGTAAGAACGAAGAAGGCAATTTTCGGACCTTTTCCGATTTGGCTGGTTTTTTCAGTGAAAGTCAGCCATTATGTCCCATGTACAAATATCACATTTGTTTGGATCAATTCGATTTATTTCATTTTTTTGCGAGGCGGTTTCTTAGACAACCTCAGTGTTGCCCGATTTGCCCGCCGACACTCTCAGATTTAGCCCTATACTTAGGGAGCTGCCAAATTAGAACTTTTTCACGAAACAAGCTGAAGTTTTCACATATTCAAGTTTAATCTGTACTTAATACTTGACATGTAATACAGAAAAACTTGGAACAAGTTTGACCGAACAAAAAGGCTTTGAAGATAACCTCTGTCACAATACAAAATAAGCGAAACGTGACATACCTTCAGTTGAGCAGTATTTTCTCCAATGTGGCACCTAATTCAAGGTAAATTGAATCATGACTGGAAAGTACTAAGGCCAGAATAGTAATTTAGAGAATAAAATCTGTGGGCACTCTGCGCCCTGCGTTGTAGGAAATTGTGCTAAATTACCAAGTCTGCGCCATTGTGATGTACGCTTACATTTCGGCGGTACGACCGATAGACTAATTGTCCAACTAAAAACGCTTTGGAACTTAAGTTAACATCAACAGTCCGCCTCATTAGTTGCAAATAAACATTTTCGGTTGTTTTTGCCGTTGTTTACAACAGATGCAAATGTCCGTAACAATGCTATGAAACCAACGACCGATATCCGATCCGCATCACAAATATGCAAATTGACTGAAAACCCGATGTCTGTTTGTTCCTCATGAAAAAAACCTTTTTAGGGTTCATTTCCAGGAAATTGGATGAATTTTTACCCAAAAGAAATTGCTCTAAGACTCTACGTGAACGTTCTTTGAAAAATTTCCCCTTTTCGCCCAATGCACTGCATTTTGTTTTTCTGCTCAATCCTGTCAATTTCATTTTGTATTCCAATTCAATTACAACATTGCCGCAACTCGGTCTTCAAATAAATCATACTGCTTTCTTTTAAATAAATAATCGTCGTTTCGCAAATTAAAACAACTCCATTTGGTGCCCGATGAAGAACCTTTTCTTGGAGTAAAGGAGATATTAATTCTTCTGCCTCTTTTTAGTGGGAGTACAAAACTGCCTCTTTGGCCGTAATTTAATTACATGAAAACGACTTTGAAAAGTTCATTTTTCTCCGAATTGTCCTGATGTGCAGACCTGGCTCTCAGTCGGTAATGAAGAAATATGAAAAATTAGTATTTCTCCTTCCACTTATTCTTTACGTGAAATTTTGCATACTCCATGCGGGTCTAGTGGGGGCGAGGAGAGCCATGTTTTACTCTACGAGCGCAAATCAGATGTTTCCACGCATCTTGCTAGCTGCCACTTGTCAAAATGTGATATTCCTGAAACCGACGTTATCATCGCAAGAGCTGGAATTCGAGGATTTTTGCCAACTCAGCTTGCTGGCATGACCATCTGCACGGACAACTGTAACGTGAAGAAAATGAATAAATTATATTACACCGGGCATGACCTGAAACTACTGTAAGCTGGGGCCCGCTTCTCGAAAGCTCCCTTAAACTCCGGACCCGACAACTGGGACGGTTAACGGGAAACTTTCACCTGGAACGGAATAAGACTTCGTCATCATCATTCGAAAAAAGGGAGGAGTAAGAAAGAAAAGTTTTAGAAAGGGAAAACAACGTACTTGTATCCTCTTTTGAATAGGCCTAAACATTTCCCATTTTGATAACTACGTAGCAATACCTAATCAAGGAATTGGAAGGGGACGCAAGCAAAAGAAAATCATCTTATGTCAGCAAAATCAAAATCAACGCTAATAATAAAAATAATAATAATTATTATTATTGATTTATAGTGCGCTTTTTAACATACTAGGTGATCAAAAGCGCATTACAACAATAATAACTTAAAACTATACAAGTCTTAAAAATCTAGAATAAAATTTAAGACTTGAAATATCAAAGGCTAATTCAAAAAGATAAGTTTTAAGATTTGATTTAAAAGTGGAAATACATTTGACCATGCGGAGGCTTACAGGAAGAGCGTTCCACAGAGTGGGCGCAGCCACACTGAAGGATCATTCACCAAATGACTTTTTTTATTCTCCCCGAAGGATGCTTTAGTAAAGCACCTTCAGTAGAGCGCAGCAAATAGCGTGTAATAGTCTTAATATGAATTACATCAATGATGTAACTAGGTGCCATGCCATAGAGGGCTTTGAAAGTAAGTAATAAAATCTTAAAATTAATTCTATATCTTAGTGGTAACCAGTGTAAATTTATCAAAATGGGCGTAATATGGTCATACGCTCAGTGTATCATCCGTGTTTCACGCCACCATAACTGTACATTCACTTTTTCCCCGGCATAACAGGTGGGGGATGGTAATGGCGCCAACATTGTTACAAAAGATCTCCTTAAGATGCTCCGATAGTCTAAAATCACTTTTTTGAAAATCTAAGATTTTAAGTAAAAATACTGAACACTGATAAAAAACAGTTTTGAATCGATTTTGCCGAATTTGCCCCTAGATGAGTGTCACATTCAAGGAATGTACACAATGGTAGCATTTCTTGCATAGTCACAACCATAGCAACGGCTGTTTACAAAAAAAAAGTTGTCAGAAAATGACTGCAAATGCAGATTAATTTCAAAATATTTAAATGATACATTGTGGGAAAGCTGTAAATAGCTGTACAGGTTGACAGATCTAAAAAATTGTGAAAAGTGTCTCTTAAATCGCCATCACAGGATTTCTCATTACCTCTGTGAAAATGAATATTTCCTCCAATATGCATATGGTAACAGTTTCACAGACTAGAGCAACTCTTTATTCCCTACGCCCCTCCCCAAGTGCAACCCTCCATCTCCCCCTTCCGCCACTACTGGCTTATGGAATGCTTCACTCATGTGCACGACACTTTAAGAGCATTTTTCTCAAATGTCCAATTTGGGATCTCAAATGTTCGCTTTTGACGGACCTCACGTCAAATGATAAATGGCCTTTCAGCGGATCTCCTGAAGCTTGGGGAATTTAAAGGTCAATAGTATCGTGATTAAATAAAGCTACAAAATCACAATATTTTTCTTGGGTCACGTGATAGGAGATTATTTGTCCACTGGGCTTGGTTCAAAATATTAAGATAGTGCCACAATAAAGCATATGCAAAGCACTTTCATCAAAATTGTATGGTGAAAGTTTTGGTTAATTGCCCAGACAGGAACATAAATTGACACGTTACGATTGTTTCCTGATGAAGTGTTGGCATAAAAGCTGACTTAAGTTAGGTGTGGATGGTTGCCATAACAACCATGCCGAATAAAACCTTACCAAATACTTTTCTTTTAATGAGTGTAATCTCCTGCAGTTGAAGCTTCTTAACCAAATAAGTAACTTTGCCCTAATCCCCAATGCTTTGTCAATACGGCTGCTCTAAACGCTGCTATTCCTTTAAAGGCTAGCCGTGCTACTCGTTGTATACTAATAAAGTGAATTGTACCGCACACGACATAAATATACAGGCCACTTCCTTGATACGTTAAATCTAGCAACGGAAATGAATAAACAAAAAAGTGTTTTAAGATCTATCAGTTTGTGTTGCTTCTCGTGTCAATATTACAGGGATAAAGACATTCGTGTTTCATATTCAAACACCTGCATATCTCTACACAAAAAAGGGAATTTAAATCCAAAAGTAGAAACGGTCCTTTATTTTAAATCACATGGCCATGAGTGGACACATCAGTTGACGTTATGGGGATGAGAATTTTACATTTTCGAGGAATTAAAAACATTGCGAATAGTGACAAGGGTTCAGATGTGACATAAGATCAGTAGGATACAGTGACTTACTTTTTCTATAAAAAATGTTAGATTAGGAAGATCGAGGAGTAGGTTGATCTTAATAAAGAACGTTTATCTTTTGTATTACCAACCTCCACCTGTAATGCCGGAATATAAATGTAAATTCAAATATTTGTTGACATAAGATGATTTTCTTTTGGTTGCATCCCCTTGCAAGTCGTCAACGTTTTGACTGGGAAGGGCATTTGCTGCCATTAAAGCATTTCTTTTTTCTTGTTTAGGTATTGCTATATAGTTATCAAAATGGGAAAGGATTAGGCCTATTCAAAAGAGGATACGAGTACGATGTTTTCCCTTTTTTATACCTTTCTTTCTTCCTCCCTTTTTTCGTTAAATGTTTGGAGTATTCTTCGGACATCTTAAGCAATACTTGGACCTCTTCGTTAGTATTCGAAAATGTTCCACAGTCTTCAGAAATGTTCGGTAGCCTTCAGATATTTTCTAAAATAATCCGGAATTGTCGTAAAATGGCCAAAAGATCAGAACTATACTAAACAAACAAATATTGGCCTTCTTAGAGCCGCTTTTGTTTCTTCTTTCAGGGAAAAAATACTGTTTCATATAATTTTTTAATGTGTTCGACCTGATACGAAACTCAGTTAAAAACTTCGGATCAATGAAAACACGTCTTGTGCTTCTGTGCAGAAGAAGGCGGAATTGGGATAAACTGATTCATGTACGTGTAATGAACGGTTTGTCTACATTTAGAATTTGCTACCATAACTGTTTGTTAATTTAGTTTGTTCAACCTGATACGAAATTCCGTTCGAAACTCAAACTTCGTATCGAGTTAAACGATTTCTGCGATTGAAAGACATGAAACGATGGAAAATGGGGGCATCAAGTTCAGGTGTTTGCTTTTTTAAACGAAAAATTTAGTTGGTCCTTTACCCAAAACTAGAGAAATGAAAATTTGAACTGAGGGCAAAATTGAACCACAACACATATGAATATATTCGTTTTGTATTGAGTTGCATTATTTTTTTTTCTGTCTTTGGCATCCTGTCCTCTTTTTCTTCTTCTTCCTTTAAATTCGTCTTTCTTCTCGTTACTCTCAGCTCAGCTCCTTACTTCCTAACTTTTAAAGTAGCTTCACATCAGAATTTATTCCCCTTGTTGTTCTTTTTATTAATTTTTCTTAGGTAGACATAAATTCCTTTTTAAAACTTTCTGCTTTGCTTCTCAGTTGAAATCGTATAAAATAGTGCTATCCTTCTCACTATCAACCGCTAATTTGCGGATGTGCGATTAAATGTTCAAAGTATGAAGATGTAGTTGGTTCCAATTGGAAAAAGATGACAAAAAATCATCAATGACAAAATCATCAGGCCGCATTTGGATCAAAGCACGCTCCTGTTTAATGGACTTAAAAAAATGTCGGATGCGTTATTTTATCAGTTTCAATTCTTTCCGAGTGGACATCTTTCATTGCATGAATTAAACGTAAGGGAAGGTACGTTTTTACTTGGGAGGGGGAGGGCTGGGGAATTTTGATATTTTTTCCAAAACAGTGTTGGCCCTCCCTCGCGTTTTAACAAAAAAACTCCTGACCCCCCCACCCTTAGGTGACTGATAAAAGTGCGACCCTCCCCTCACTAGTACATGGTATGTTCCATGCTGTAGAAACCTCAGAACGTTTCGCTTTTGAACGCAAAGTGTTTGAATACAAATATATCTCGATATTGAATGTGCGCTCGCTGAAACAAGGAAAATGCGAACAATCAGTTTGGGATATTTAAGTTTTATAGCTGAAGTTTGAATATGGAAGTATAAACCTTGACTATTATAAAAGTTATGAACATAAAATATCTAAGGGAAAATCACTAGACCAAAAGCCACATTTTAATCACATTTAAGTTGCATTAAACAACCCTAGAACTTGGGTCCACATTTAAGTCTAGTTTAATTGTTTAAAACATCACTTAAATCAATGCTATTGTCATAGTGGGGTTTAAGTGCCCCTGAAACATACATTATACACCTGAAGCCATTTAAGTTCCTGAAATGGAGATTAAACATTCTCTAAATTAATGGTTGTGTTTTGGTTCCCATAAATGACTCTTTATTGATGTATAACAGGAATAGTAAGAATTAAAATTGTCCAGTGTGTAACATCACTATGCACTTCATTGCTTAAGTATTTTCAAATTGTCTCTTCTCCATAAACGAATCATAACACCAAAACATGAAAGAAATATAAAGGTGTCTCAACATTTTGAACTCAGTTCAATAAAAAAGGAATATAATCAGTTAAGAAAAAATATCATCTGCAACCTACAGGGCAAGAAAAATGACCATATTTCACTAATCACACTAAGACAAGTGAATAAAGAAACTTTAATTCTATCCGTATATGTAGTCTCCATGTCCATACAATCTAATATAGTCATGTACCTTTATTAGCTTATGCATCAAAATTTTGATACTGGTGCTACTAAAAATATATCTTGTTCATCACATTCATCGGAAATCCACAATCGGGATGTATGTTTCATGTAGTTAGTGTCATTTAGAAGTTCGCATTCTAGCTTCGTTCCTTGCCGTGTGCTCGCTCGTGTTTTACAGTTAGTTACACTTCACTTTTCCGGTAACGATGACTGCACTAGGTGCTCAACAGGAACGACAGCTTCTTCTGATTGAAAGGATGAGCGGTAAAATGGATGCGATTTGCGACAGTCAAAAGAGACTCCAGGATGCCAATGCAAGCCTGCGACAGGAGAACGAAAGACTAAGAGACGAATTACAAAAGAAGGAGAAGCAGGGCAACCGACGTGGTTTGAGAAATTCACGGCGGAGTTCTACAGTTGAAATTCCAAATGAACTAAGGGTGAGTAGATCTTTTTGTTTTCGTGGAGCAACTTCAGAATACCCGTCCACTCATTTACATGTGTCGGGGGCTTTTGAAGAACGAGGTATATCACAATGGACTCTTTTGTTATTCATCAGTATGTAAATAAGTGGACGGGTATTCTGGAGTCTGACGCCATTTCATTTACTTCTTTTTGTTGAAGCAAAACATTGTATGCTAGATGAATTCGAAGTAAAAAGACGAGTACCTATTATTATTAGTTAGTATACCTATTACTTCGTGTGTGGGCGCATGAAGCTCGAACGTGGTGGTGAGTTAACTTTAGTGTGGGGACGAAGTGACTGGTTTTCAATTTGCATCGTGTACTCAAGCCACAGCTGTGCGTGTATGAGGGCCATGAGACGGCGATCTTTTCAGTTTTGTTGAAAATCTTTTCAATCTTAGCTTCAGTAAAGATCTTTTAATCAAAGATTTTAATCTCCTCAAAAACCACAAAAACTCAAGTTCATTTCTTAATATAATTATGCCCCGTACTCATTGCACTTGTTTAGAGAGGGCTTTGCGGTAAGATTTCCGCACAGGTCCCTAGCTACTTCATTATGCATTCTGTAACTATACTATTTCGTTCTTCGAACACAAGAAATATTTGCACGTGAATTACACCAGACAAGACAGCTTCCGCATGCATAATGAGTAGGGACCTGTGCGGAAATCATTCCGCGCGACTACACCAGGAATAATGAAGTATGGGGTTTAATAGGGAATTCTTGCCCTTTTTACAGTGTTTGATTCGATATCTGAGAAGCAGTCTAGTAATACAGGAAAGTGGTTGCATTATCTTCCTTATGCGCGACAATATGTAATTAGCATCGTGAGGAGCAGTTGTTCCGACCTGTAACCTCAAAAACTTCATTAATTCTTGCACTGATTTTGTATTATCACGCTCTTGCAGAAACGGTTTCGATTTATTTACAAGAAGTTGGTGGAAAAGAAGATGTTAAAGGGCTTCATTGTTGATGAGGAGTATGTATTCAATTTCCTTTTACATTATCAGAGCCATGATCAGTAATTTAGAGATGAACCAAGGCACTTTCCTTTGTCATTTTTTCCTTATTTCCTGTACAACATTTAACATGCTATTGTTTTAAATTTAGTGGAAATTGGCCATGGGATCTTGATGACTTCTGGGGCTATATAAAACACAGAATGTTTGTAAAATAATACTGATCCCATTGCTGTCATCATAAACACCCCAATTATTTAGAAATAGAATTTAACCAATTTACATTGCCTCATTTTTTTCTGGTTACATTCTTGGTTGTAGATATAAACACTGAGGACATTTCCTTATTTCCAAATAATTTGACTCAAGAGTGCGGTGGTGGGCATGTATTTTAAGGTGCTCGGTATTCAGCGATAAATTGTCTAAACAACACTAGTACTTATAACTGGTCTGGGAGCTCTACTACTACAGCAAATGAGAAACATGCTGATGCTGGAGCTGGCTACTTAAATTAGTGGTCCTAGCTGGTGGTGTCCACTATAGGTTTATTAGAATTTGTCCATGCACAAGCGTATAGGTTGTTTTGAGTTTTTGTTGGGTAGGCATTTGTAGAACCGGCTGCTTATGGAAATTTCCATGGGAACCTATATTCCAGAGAGTTAATGTTATGTGCTCCACTTAAAGCACAGTCTGTGATGATTGTATTGCATGACCTTAAGTTTTGTTAAATAATTTTAAATATGCTGTTTTTTCTTTTAAGTCCATCGTCTGAGGGAAACCAGATTGTTTTTACCCAAATTAAAGAAATTTTGAGGAAAGAACATGGTGGCGAAAACTGTCCTTGGACTGAATTACAAATGGAAGGTTTGTACATTATTTTATTCTGTTCAAAGCTTATTGAGAGATAATATTGTGTGGTGCAAATGTCTTTGTTGAATCAAAACCCAAAGTGTTTTAAAACTGTAGGATTCCATTTTATATAAATCCTAGGGAGCACGATTTATTTGATATAATTGTTAATTGATAATTTTTCAACAGCCCAGTTTTGTCGCTATTTCACTACAATACGGGAAAGGGACTTGAGGATCAGGACAGGCAAAAATAAAGAACACAAAGAAAAATGCAAAAAGAACAGACGGCTGTTAACTGTGAGTCTAGAAATATATTCATTTAATTGATTATTGCATTTTGTAGTAATTATAATTTGTGTGTCAAATTGTTTTAACCATAAAAATGTATCTATTGAGCTGAGGGCTGATAGTTCCTTTGTCTGAACAATTTGCATTTTGATCCTACTGGGATGTTCAAATGTCCTGCCTGTTTCCATGCTTATAACAGTGTGCACGTAATGTATGGTTCTGAGGGAAAGTTTCATGAGAGTCCTGATGTTTCCTGAGATGAAGTCGAGGGAAACTTTAGGACCCAGAGGAAAACAAAACTAATCGTTATATACCTAGACTTTCACTCAACAAAATGAGCACTGTGATTGGTCGATTGTTGATCACATGCCCCCGATCAAATTTAAATGTGTATTACAGGAAAAATTAACAAAGATGATACAACTGGCACACAGACAAAATTCTAATATTTGGATTTATGTTTTGATATTTAGACGCTTATGGTACCGTAGATATGAATTTTTTTGACTAGCTTTTATATTATAAAGATTAAGAAAAGTTGGAGAATTCGGACTTCTTAAAGTTCTTATTATTTAAATTTTCAACCCTGCTTTCAGAAATTATCACAAAAAAATATGCAATATAGCAAACAGGTTATTCTTACCCTTGGACTCTCAATGTTTGACAAGTAAATAATTATCCTTGGTATATTTACACATTTGTTGGTTTGGAGAATTTTGTAGGTTAATTCAGTATTAAAGTGTTGATAATTGTAATGATGTTTATGATATGATGCTTAATGATGATATGATATTAATGTCAGCTGCATTGCCATAAATTTTCTATCTTATCAAAAAGCTCCTTATAACTTTTAGAGTCAGGGGGTTGGGTAAAAATGAATCACAAACTCATACAATTGAAGGAGTATTAATTGAACCTTGGATTAAGCACCTAGAGTGAATCAGGCTTTTTTTTCTTTGCTTTGAGCAATTATTGTTTTTTTCAATGTAGCAATCATCATTTCCTCTTGTACTTCTTCTTATGACTTAACTTGCAGCTTCCTTTATTTATTCTCAATTGATTTAATATCATTCTCTGTTAGAAACTGGAAAGACGGAATCGTGCATTTGAGTTGGTTCAATCAAGCATGACAGCAACACAACGGCAGTGTGCTAGTGAGGTCCTGTTTATTGACTACATGAGCAGTGAGGAGTCAGATTATGATGAGATAGAGGACCCCATTACAGGAGAAAAGCAGAGAAAACTTGCAAGATACCATAAAAAAAGGTTGCCATGGGAAAGGTCAAGCCTAAAAAACTTGAAACAAAAGTTGGATCGCGCATACCATGACAGCCTG
Organism: Ricordea florida; assembly: GCA_949710005.1. Taxonomy (NCBI): domain Eukaryota; kingdom Metazoa; phylum Cnidaria; class Anthozoa; order Corallimorpharia; family Ricordeidae; genus Ricordea; species Ricordea florida. Next base: position 26,883,192 of record OX453272.1, read on the forward strand.
TCATTGCATGCTAGAGCCATGTCCAAGGCCAGAGAGGTGCATGGTGTGTCAACAAGACCAGCACCTGAAGGTCCAGCTTGGGCTGTTAGACAGATTGATACTGTTTATTCTTAGGCCAATGGATCTCATGCTACTTTAAATGAGACCTTTTTTTCACACAGCAGACAATTGGCTCTACTGTAAAAAATGCTACCAAAAAAGCAGTGTACTTTTAGATATTTTTAGTCACAACATTGTGAAACATTTTTCATATGTAAAGATTTATGACATGTAGGTCTTACTTAATTGAATAAAAAAAATGTTTTTCTTAATAAAAGGTATTTTTAATATAATCAAACAAGTGTACTGCAAGTGTTGGGTGGGTTTGCTGCAAAGCAACAACAACTAAGACAACAGCAAATGAAATATACACTGTACATGTAACGACCAAGTAAAAAACACCACTGTTTATGAAGGAATACATTTGGTGGGTGACTTAAAACATGCTTATGAAATGAATATGGCCAAAAAGATATAGTTGAACCCTCTAAAATTAAATATAATTATGATCATTTAATTACCCTAAAACATGACTTTTACACACATTTAGAATGTGTTTAAGTTTCTAATTAAACATAACGTAAACGTCAGAAGATATTTTGGTTGTATTTAATGCTCACTTAAACATACATTAAGCTTTAGCCTTAAGGGTGTTTAAGGCGGGTTTAAGGTGAAATTAAACATATTTTTAAGTTCTTAAACCTCTAATTAAATGTAGTAAACATAAGTTTAAGCCAAGATTAATTTCAGTTTAAGTCTGCTTAAATGTTCTTTTTCTCCTTGTGAATACACGCGCTTTTTTCTTCGACTAGCCGGCATTGCTGTTGGTTGTTTAACAGGTAAGGTTTATTTGTTTTGCATACGAAATCTGCCTTTCAAAAACAAATATTTCCTACATTTCCGAACTCTGTTAGAGGCAGATAGGCCTCTGTAGGAAAAGGAAACTTCTCGCACATGATTGAAGCATCATTAAAAACTTACCTATGAAGCCAAACATCGCTTGTAATGGCCGCTCGTGTACTCGATTGTACTTTGAAAACAGTACTCGTGATTCACCCTGGATGGTCATTTATTACACCAGAGATAAAGTATTTAATAAATTATTAAACAACCAGCGTATATGACATGATGTTTCTCACTTTCCAGGTAGGCTCTGCGTGATCTAGCTCAATTTTCTATGAAAGTATTACACAAATCTTCTTGTCGTACCATCATCGCGAGTTCTCAACTACGATCAGTACTATGGGTATAGATTCGCAAAGAATCAATCGGGGAAAGTGTTCATGTGGTGAATGCACGGAGTTTGTGAGAGGCGGTGGAGTGCTTTATGGTTATTGGGAGTGACAATGACATTGACTGGGAAAATTTCTATCACAGAAACGAGTTGCCATGCCCTAGAGTAGGTGAACTTGAACTTTACATTAATCACCACAATATTGCATTTAAAGAAAAGAAAGATGAGAAAGTGAAGGTGTTGAAGGCACATATTGGCAGTAAAATTTTGAGTTCTATTGTGCAGGACAGTCAGAACAACATTCAGCCAGCCTCTGACTCAAATTCAGAGTCTGACAGTGACAGTGACAGGGTAGAGCGCATTGTTGGATCTACCAGTACCTCGTCAGAACCAAATGAGTCAGGAGATCAGGCAGTAGAAAGCTAACAGCAAGAAGGTGAAGAAACCGTATACCTGTGTACGTCAAGCACTTCTCATTACGGAGGAAAAAGGACACGAGTCCTCTGAGAAAACTATGTACCATGGCATAATATACATGTAGAAATGTAACCACTACCCATAATAAAACACGAAATTAAATCAAAGTAGGTGAAAAGAAAAACTTAGTCTAAGAAAAATGGAAAGCAAAATTCTGAAAAAGATGTGTGACCCTCCCTTCAATAGCTCACAAGAGGTATGGCCCTCCCCTTTTGGTGCTCACTTTCACTGATGACCCTTCCCTCCGAGGCCCCAGCCCTCCCCCCAGCCCAATAGAAAACGTTCCTTCCCTAACGGAGTGCTAGAATTTGAATGGGAATTTTTCTTTTACTTAAGGTATCACTGAGGACGACTATTGTTTCAATTTTCACGGCCACATCGGTTTTAAACATATCCGACAACTACAAGAGCTCTTTGAAATACCAATTCTTTTACCCATTGCAAAAAAAAAGAAACACCTTCAGTCTAAAAGTCGATGCGTTTTTACTTAAGTCGGTAAGTTGATTGTTACATGTATTTGTGCAGGAGACTTAATGCTTGAAATCACACCCCTTTATGGTTCCCACATTCACCGACCAAAGGCACCGCCGTTTAAGAGGATAGGTACGAATAAGCCTTATTAAAGTCGCCGTTATTTGTGTTAAAGTGTTTGGCACCGAAGACTTGACGTTGTTCGGTCTTTGTTCAAAAGTTTACTAATACATACGTTTGTTCTAGTTTAGCAGAAATATCACTAGAGAATTAAATTCTACTTATCGAACACGTTGTCGGGTGCCGCTCATTGCTTAGAATACAACACTTAATTGTGCGAGTTGTATTCGAGGTTCTTAACCAATCCCAGCAACTTGTAATTATTCCCTAAATTATCGTTCAAAATAGGTCGCATAATTACAATCCTTTAGGACTTATAGTTCGACTTACTTGGGAAGTGATGGACCTCAACACGTGCATTGATCTGCAACGCTCTCCACGTTCAGTTTTAATACAGTGGTTGCAACAAAGATCCCCTTTGGCCAATCCGTTGCAATGTTCTCAGTGTAATCAGGGAATGGAGATGGTGGATAGGAACGACGACCACGTGGATGGTTTTCACTGGTAAGTAAATTGTATGGGATCCTTCCCGTGAGTTCACTTCAGTTAATCATTTTAACTGTTGCTGAAATTCATGCTTAGAACGTAAACTTTGTTCCCTTCTTATTACCATGTTTGAGCACTTTACGCTACGGCAAACAATCTGTTAGATATCTCGTACTGAAAATCAAAGACATTTGCCTAGTTTATCTGTTTTTATAAACAAAGTAAGAAAACTGAACATTGCCGATATTTCAACTAATAACTGCAATTTCTCTAACCTTTGCAGGCAATAGAATTATTATATTTTTATAGCTTTATCTTGTACATAACCTAACTTAGGATTTCGTTGGACAACAATAGAACGAAGAAAGAGTTGGACTTGCATGTCCCATACTTATCACTGTCCTGTAAATATTCAAATTTTACAAGTACCGTATATCAATCAGTTTTGCTATTTTACTAGTGTCCCGATTAGTGTATCTAGGCTGAAAACATAGCCACTAAATACAGGTTTCACTTTGAATACTTACTTTATTACTTACCTACTTCTTAGGCGCTGTAGGGCATGCAGAAAGAGAAGGAGCTTACGAGCAAACAGTTTTTTCGAGTTGTTTGCCCGGGTCCCACTTGGGACACTCTTAATGGCTATATATTATTTTGTATCTGATGACTCGCAAAGAAAAACTTTCGCGTTCATTAGATCTTACCGCTGCCCTGGTTTCCAGAATATACCGTCAGTTACAGGATGTCTGTTCCAGAGAACTTGAGGCTCATCCATTTATACCCGTCGTCGGAGGACCAGGTGTCGTAGTGAAATGCGACGGGAGCAAGTTTAACCACAAAACGAAGGTAAATCAGTAGAATGGTTACATGCAGGTTTGCCCCTTTCCAAAATCTCTGTAAAACCTACGTGCTTACGTTTTACCTATCGCTTTCATTGAAAATGTTCTGCTAGATATGTCAAGTACCTGTTCGTTGAGAATCCTCTCATTTCTCACTTTTGTTTTGTTTTGCATTATATTAGAATGAAACCCCCTAAACTGTCAAAAAAACTGAAAGACTTTCTGCATATCTTATGGAGAAGCATGATTATGATTATTATTAATGGCGTAGTAGTACTGCGAAAGGCGACATTGGTGCCTGGACAAGGATCGACTGGAAGGTTTAGTGAACGGTGAAAAGTTCAATTTAAAGTGGAACCCCTCCATAGGACCACTTTGTAATTAAATACAACCACCCCTTTATTTTTCCCGAACAAAAGCCCACACATTCTCTTATCTGATACTCCGTTAACAAGACAACCTCGTTATTAAGACCAACTAACAGCTTTTAATTTGGAGTCCTCAGCCCTTATTTTGTTTATAAAGTTAGCTCGTTAGTACGGCCTGTTATATTGATTGGCGAGGAAGCAGAATGAAGACTGACACAATCTGACAAATAACGCATTGAAATTTTATTGAATGTTTTCAGGCAGACATTTGTCTGTTTCAGGATCATGTTTAAGCGATATAACATCCGGGAAGGAAATTACACTGAGTAAAGAAATGAACAGTTTTCACACTGCTGTGAGAACACGTCACAGAGTTAGATTTCAGATCCTCATGATCACGGGAATTCACAATTCTGTGTTGCTTTTCGAGGCTCACAAAATTTATTTTGCCTTTTAGTTTCTGTTCCCTTCGTCTATCTCTACTATTACTTCCATTTCTTGTTGGAATGTCTAGAAATTTATTAAGAAAATCAAACTTTCTTGGCTGTTCAACGTGTAGACGCATGGTATTTGCATCCTGAGGAAAAGACGGGACAATGTGAAAATCGCTTACGATCTCTCAAAAGTTGTTGATGGTGCAAAAGGATTGGTTTAAGCAAAGGCAAAGCCAGTTGAAGAAAACAGACTTTTAAATCTTAAACACTGCTTTTTTAAAAATTGCTACAGCATAAACAACGACTCTTGAGGACATTCAGGCACAACAGGCTATATCCTGTCGAGGAACTGAAAGATTTCATTGTTTTGTTTTTGCATCACATTTACTCGGTTGAGTCAGTCACTGTCATTGTATGGTTGAAAAGTAACTGTAAAAGGGTTGATTTATAGTGGAATTGAAGGGTTCATGTGCGGCGGGAGCCCATGGGTTCATGTGTGCGGCCTATGTTTGAAGTGACTGTTACATCATAATGTTTAAGGAGGTTTTACTTTATCCGCGTTTTCATGTGTTTGGGCTATTCGAGGCAATACGACTGCTGTTTAATATAGCGATAAAGAGAGGAATACTATCTCAAAAATAGTCGTACTTACTATTTCTTTTATTTGCTAATATTTATAGTTCCGTCTTTTAGGATTTGGGACCTTTTCCCGGGGTTGAAGGGTTCCCATCGTTTAGAATTTGGGTTGATTTTATGTGGTTCCGGTATTCCATGATTCGGCCGTGCCGGCTTTTAGTGTCTTCCCATTACTATGCCCTGTGGTTGCCGATGACTGTTTCTTTTAACTTCTGTCATTGAAGAGCTTCCATCGTTGAAAAGAGCAACATATGAAATGGTCGTCCGATCATGAATCGTGATAGCGGAATAAAAGAAAGATTAGTAGATTAAATAAAAATGCGCTAATTGTGAC
>OX453272.1:26896129-27043629 GCA_949710005.1 Ricordea florida
GATATAAGCATATTTTTATCCCCTAAAATTTTTTCATCTGTTCGGATTTCCTAGCTGAAAGTCTTGTGATCCGAAAATTATAGCGATCAAAACTTACCTTTTCGAAAATTTCGGCCAGAAAAAAGGCTCCCGAAAATTCTAGGTGACCTTTTTACATTAAAAATCCGTTAAAAATGGGCAATAATACCATTTTTTAGATGTTCGATAATCCTAGGAGAGGCAAACAAGCAAGAAATTTTTTTAACAAATGTTCCGAAAATTCTAGATCTCAATCGTCTTCCGAACAGATATTTTCCGAAGATTGACGTTGGGTGCCCCTGAAGGGTGCGACTTGTGACTTCGCTGCAATCAATCTGAACTGGTACTTGTCACCGTTTGTTTTCTGGCGGATGTAGGCACAAGTTCCAAAAGCGTCTTGTGACGCGTCTGAGAATACGCACAGCATTGGCGGTTCGGTTGCATTTACACAGCACAAACTTCTCTGAAAGGTTATCTTGTTAAGTTCCTTCATCTCTTCTTCTGATAACTTCCTGCAGAAATTCATATTCACCATTTCGGTCATCTGCTGGTCATATGCCTTGGCCTGATCCGGGTTCGACTTTAGGCGACGTTCTGTTGCTTCTAGCCGTTTCAGTGAGATACTCCGATCAAGAGGAGATGACGTCGATCATGTATTCTCTACTTTCTATAGTAAATTTAACAAAATTCTTAATAAGCATGCTCCCATAAAGACCCTATCTAAAAGGAGGATTAAACAACTATCTAAACCTTGGATAACCAAGGGAATAAGAGCTGCCATAAAAACAAAAAATCATCTCTTCTACAATGGCGAAAATTCAAAATATAAAATCTATCGCAACATGATAACTAATCTAATACTATAAGCAAGAAGAATTATTATTCGAGTTACTTCAGCGAAAATTTTAATAACATGAGAAAGACCTGGGGAGGTATCAATAATTTGTTAAGTCGTAAAAGGAATAAACGCAAAAGCATAAATACGCTTAACTCATTTTTGTCAGGCACAAAAAGCACAAAATTGACCACAATGGACATTTTATTTAATATCTCAACAGGTATTTACAGCAATGTGGACTACTATATCTCAATTGAAAGGGGATAAAATGGGCTTCTTATAAAAAAAAGAATCTCATCATGACATCCAATAATATTTCAGTAAAAAAATCCTAATTAGCATAAATTTGCATAATTATTCATGAGATTTGTGGAAAAAATGAAATTTTTCCAGAATGATAGGTTATTGTACAGAACTGTTAAAAAGAAAAATGTTCCTCATCATATCAGGAGAGTGTCCTGAAAATCTGGCTGAAAAAGATAAAATCTAGAATTAGATATGATTTTTTATATACAACCATGTTAGTACATGAAAATCGGCAAAAATTTTTTTTTTTTGGAAAATGTTGTTTGCAGGTGTATCTGTTTAGGGCTGGGTCTGAAAGCATTGAAAAAGGAAAAAGGGCCCCCCCTCCCCCCGAGGGACCCTCCTCCACCCCTGCCAATCATTGGCAGGCCCCACTGCTAATGCTGCACCTAACTCACAATAACGTTAATTTGGTACTAACCTAAGTCATATAAACTACAGTATTTTTTTTGGTATTTCTTTATTTTATTATTTTTTTATTAATTATTTTTATATATCAAGAACAATGCATAATAGAGATAATAAACTATGAATTTAAGTGTTGTGATACTCCCTGGTGTGAAACTCCGCAAAGCAGTTCTTATCCCCCGTCACATGCATGTAGCTCTTGTTGCATTGTGGTGCTCTGCAAAAAGAATACACCCTATTGTCAGCCTTGGTTTTCTTGTAGCACACGACACAGCGTTTCTTCTCCTTGGAGAAAACTGGAATATGCACAGTTTCGAACTCCCCCGGAGGAGGAGGAGCTGGTTTCGCTGTGCCATGTACAGGTGGTACATCATATTCAGGGAAATCACACAATTGTCTTACAAGCTCTTCCCTGAATTGAGCCAGTGAATAATCAGGTGACCTACGAAGGGCTTCATTGTCAGGAAACTTAGCCTGGTGCTCTTTGAAAAGAATAAAACTGTTAACTACAGCTATATCAATGAGGTGGAAAAACAAAGTTTTCCACCACCTCATACACTTACGTAAGACATTATTGGTAGCTAAAATCTGATCAGATCTGTCGACTGCATTCATATATTTATTATAATTACTAATAGTTTTGGGCTGTGGTACCACTTTAGTGCTCCACACACCAGCAGTCTTAGATTTACGGGACACCTGCACCTGATCATTAGCATTATCTATGGTTGTTAACATTGAAACGACTTTATTATCCACCCACTGCAATGCTAAACAGGGGGGATCCCTATGCCAACGCATACTTCCCCTTTTTTCTTTCTTGGCCCATGCCTTGCCATTCTTCAGAATAGGAGGAAAATCTCTTCTGGTCTCCATGATGGTACCTGTGGCAGGGACCCCTACTGTAAACAAATGTTTAAATAGGGTCACTGAAGTGTAAAAATTGTCAACAAATAAATGGTAGCCCTGATTTAGGAAATGTTCCATTAGTTTCACAACAACATCAAAGCCAAGCCCATTTGCACTAACAGTCTGCCCTGCTGCTTTACCAATGTAGACATCAAAGTCCACAGTGTAGCCATTAGAGCTGTCTGCTAGCACCCAGAGTTTGATTCCCCATTTTGTGGGCTTGTCCTTGATGTACTGCCGTATACCAGACCTATGCCTAGACTTTACCATACGTTCATCAATAGCTACATTTTGTCTAGGTTGATATAAAGAAAGACATCTAGATTTAAAATAACCAATAAATGACTCTACTTTACGTAATTTATCCCCGGTCTCCTCAGTTGCTGGATCGACAACATGTAGCAGGGCCATAAGGGCTCTAAATCTGGTTCTAGACATGATTGCTCGTGCCCAGAGACCATGGTACAGGGTCTTTACACTCCAATACCTGTCTACATTTCCAATTTTGACAAGACCAAAATAAATCAACATAGCAATCAACCTCTTGATCTCATCAGGTGTTACGTCTAACCAGCTCCCATCAGGCTGAGCATAAGACCGAAAGTTACCTTCTGTTATATGCTCAGTAGCATAACTGTTAGTATTATTACATATAGTGTTTATCATATCTACTGTAAAGAAAAGGAAAAAAAAATCAACAGCCCTTGTCATAGCATTCCGGAGAAGAGGTCGGCCAAAGTGGATACCAGGTGGGCGCGAAGGGTTGAAACCAGGGAGGATATTGCCAACATCTGCGTCATCATAGCTCTTGGGTGCTGGACCAGGGACAGCATCACCACGAACAGGACCAGGAGCACTAGCAGGACCACGACCACGACCACGACCAAGAACACGACCACGAGCACCGGGACGTACAACTGGGGCACGGACACGGGGACGGGGACGGGGATCACCATAAAACGAAGCAGGGGCGTGGGGTACTATACAAATATAAAATAATATTATAATTGGATGTGTGTATAATCCACAGATATGCTGATATGGGCCAAAAAATAAACTTTCTCTTGCATAAATAGTACTTATACAGTTCAAATACTGACCTGGAGGAACAGCAGGGTTAGCAGGACCACGACCAGCAGGAGCAGGAGTAGCAAAGCCATGGGGGACTACATGGAAACATAAAAATAATTATTGAAATATTTTTATCACCATGTAAATAAATAAATATGCTGGAATCATGTGCAAATGTGCAAATGAAAGTAAGAATTTTATATAATAATTTCAAATTTCTACTATTTAGGCTAAATTTATGCCAATTGAAAAATAGTTGACACACCAGGAACATCTGTATCACGGGCATCCTCCTGCGTTCCTTCTTCATCTTCTTCAATTACTACACGCTCTCCTTCTTCATGTTCTTCTTCTTCTTCAGCACTAAGATGATTACAAACACACTTTGTTTTTACTTAGCTTTATTTAAAATTTAATCACACAAAAAATAAGAAAACAAATGCCAATTCACAAACGCGTACACAACAAAATCAAGCAACACGACCCGATCGCATCTCTCCATGGAAACACAACATCACTTTAGCGTCGGCTCGTATTTCGCGTCCCCTTTTGTTAGACCAAAATATCGCTCAAAAAGAAGCTTTCCTCCAAAATTATTGAGCTGTGTACTCCCGTATATGAATTCATAGATATCTTTTATGACATAGGCAAGAATTCAGACGCAAAAAAGGCATGCTAAAGAGCATATCCTCGCATTTCAAAAACCTCTGGGCAACTGCGTCACTTTGGGGAAGCCTCGTGTTCGAAAGTTTATTGATCGCTTACCTTGATTCTTCGCTCTGATTTTCGAGCTGGCGATCTAAATCGCTTTCCTCGCCACTAGACATACCACCAGGATCTTCATCGCCATCCAAAATCATCTCTAGAACGTCATTTGGATCGACATACTCGACTCGCGCTCTCTTCGACACGGACGCCATACTCACGGTCGGAAAGTGAAAAATGAAAAATTCGTCGTGTATGGCACATTTAAGTGTTTTAGCCCAAAATCGCTCGGTGATTGGCTAAGTCTATAACCTCCCTGTTCTCCAAATATGGAGGGAATCGGATGTAACGCAATTTTTTGCGAATTTTTTTCTTCCTTGGGTATATATGTACCCAAATTTTACTTGCGTGACAGAAATGAGTTAAACATTTAAATAATAATACATTTACTCCCAATAAATCAACAATCTCTAATATTTTTAACGAGCATTTCGCAACCGTTGGCTTAAAATTAGCTGCTAAACTCCCAAGCTCTGAGAAACACTTTACTAAGTTTCTCTATAAAGAAAAATCACCTTCATCTTCTTTTCTATTTCAATCAATAACTCCTAGTGAAGTTAAGCTTGAAATAATGTCAATGCCAGCTAATAAGTCACATGGATTTCACTCTTGCCCAACCTTCATATTAAAATATGCATGTGACTCTATAAAGGCTATACTAACCGACGTTTTCAATCTGTCTATGGAGACTGGAAATTACCCATCAAAGCTAAAAATGGCAAAAGTGATCCCAATTTTTAAAGCCGATGATGAACTAGACCCAAATAATTACAGACCAATCTCCTTATTATCATGTTTTAATAGAATCTTCGAAAAACTTATGCAAAAGAGAATGAAATTATTTATAGATAAGGAAGGAATTCTGTGCTCATCACAATACGGGTTCAGACAAAAACATTCAACTGAATATGCCATACTAGACATCGTCAATAAAATACAGTCAAATATGGACAAGGGACATTTTTCTTGTGGAATCTTCATCGACTTACAGAAAGCTTTTGACACAGTAAATCATGACATATTACTGAAAAAATTGGACTATTATGGATTTCGTGGAATTGTAAATGAGTGGTTCTCGTCCTATCTTAAGCAAAGAACTCAAACAACTGTCATAGAATCCTTTAGTTCAGACTCTTTAAGTATTACTTGTGGCGTCCCACAGGGCTCAGTGCTAGGCCCACTTCTCTTTCTTCTATATGTCAATGATATCTGTTCTTGTTCTTCGAAATTAAAATTCTATTTATTTGCTGATGATACAAATTTACTATTTTCCCATAAAAATCTTAAAGTACTTGAGTTAACTATGAACGAGGAACTTATACATGTTTATCATTGGCTAACCTCAAATAAACTCAGTCTTAATTTTAAAAAATCAAATTTTGTTATTTTTCGCCCTTATCAAAAGAAACTCTCCTTTACACCTAAACTATTTATCCATAATGCTAGTACAAATAGAAATTCACAGTTAGAATGTAAAGATTTTGTAAAATATTTAGGAGTTCTAATTGACCATAAACTCTCTTGGAATAACCACATCAATACAATTCTTTTAAAAATTAGTAGAACCGTCGGTCTTTTGTCAAAACTGCGACATTTTGTTCCCCTTAATACACTTGTTTCAATTTACCGTTCTTTAATAGCACCTTATATTCGATATGGCTTGATTGCTTGGGGTCAAACAAGCAAAAAACAATTAAACAAACTCTTAATTCTCCAGAAACGTGGACTTCGCTTTATACATTTTGCCAATCCCCGAGATCATGCTATTCCTCTTTTCATAAACACAAAAATATTGCCAGTAAACTTTCTTTATTATTAATTACTTGCAGAAGCTATGTTTGACGTGAGTAACAGCGTTGTACCCACTAACATTCAGGAATTGTTTCTCCCGCTTTCTAGGGTCCACTCGTACAACACCAGATCGTCTACATCTCAAGACTTTTACGTAATGAAATCTAATCTTGAAATCCAAAAGAACTCCTTCTCGAGAATTGGTGCAAAATTGTGGAATCATCTACCAGCTGAGATACGCACGTCTCCGAAACCAAAATTTAAGAGTAAAATTCGTTCCCTATTATTTGATATACTTGAAACTGGTGATGCTTATTATGATTTAGATGAAATAATTTTTGAAATGAAGAAAAGAACATTTTGACTGTATTTATTAAGTTATTTAGCTATTTAATTTAATTTTTGTTTAACTCCTGCTTAAAATCATAGCCCACAAACGTTTCCTCCTCATTTTTCTCTCACTTTACAAACACTTGAATACAGTTTTTTTTATAGCAGTCTTCTTTTTTTTTTCCTATATATTTCCTGGCCCGCCTAGACTAGCTCTGCTATTTGCGGTGCCAGGAAACCTGTAATACTATTTGTTTGTATAATACAATAAACTCAAACTCAAACTCAGCGCTAGCGATCTGTTATTGGGAAGAAGATTCGGATCCGTCTTCCTAGGATGTGGGATCATCCACTGCCGTCCACGTTTCTGGCAAGATTTGCTTATGACTTTGGCTTCTTCTCTTTCCACTTGGCTTAACTTGTCGGCTTCGCAGATGCATGGCCTTACCTTGACCCCCATGGACTCTGTTTTCCAGAAATCAGATAGGTCTACGGGTGTAGCGTACTTGACAAACAGTATGCAATTCGCTGGTTGAACGTTTCCTGATGAGCCTCCGAACAACACCCATGCCTTGCTACAAGCTCTCCTGCTTGTCTGGTTTGGCCTGTATGCATGTTAGCATGGTCAATGCCTATAAGGATATCAATCGGTCCCCTTCCACGTCTGATCGTCTCGCTTGAATGTCCCAGGAGTTCGGTTATCTGTGTAATTGGAGCTGGGGCAACGTCATCACTGATGTTTGGGATTCCAATGGCAGTTATCGAATACTTCTTGTAATCATCTCCAGAACTGACAGGTACTCGGTATTAATTTAATTTAATGTGACATTTTAGTAAGTGCAAAATACAGGCTTAGAAATGGCTTTAAGAAAAGAAGTCTAATTTCTTTTTCAATACTGCCAAGAGCATGACAAAGAGCTCATACGTTGCCTTGTACTAGCTATTATAAACTGTATTTTGTAACTGCTAAAATACTTTTGCAAAAACATGCACTGCCTAATATTCTTCTTCGACAACTTTTTCATTCGAAGGCTGTAAAACTGCAGTGACACAATGCTGATGAATCACAAGTAAAGTGGGAATGATTTTTATTTTAATTTGGTGGCTAGTTTCCATTTAATTTGTGTATAACAGCAGTGGCACTGTGAGAGGAACTTTGGCATACAATGGAGACAACTCAAAAGCCAACTGGAAATTATTTGATGATGTTAATTGGATGGCTTGTTTCAATTGTCATTGCTCTGGCTTCAAATACTGTTAACGGAGGAGTAACAGGGTTGTCATGGTCAGGAAAAACGTTTTTTGTTTGTTTGTTTGTTTTTTTTTTCAAGGTTAAGAAAAAGTTGAAAAATTGTAAATGATGTCATTGAAATTCTCAATATACCTAAAAGTCGAGGAATTTTACTTTGTGCTAGTCATTAGGTTGTGAAGATTGCTTGTTAACAAAAGTAATGCATTTTGTAAAGTTCCTGCAAAGCAATTATTGTTTATTTCTGTGGCAGAAAAAAATTTTTCCATCACAATTGGTGGCAACCCTTTGTAATAATTGTGTTGCTTGCATCACTGATCGGTGTAAAAATAGATTTAGTTTCATTAGTTTTTACTTTTCTACAGCTAGGTTTTTGCATAATCTCAAAAGAAATTATTACAATTAAGTGCTCAGATTCTTTTCATGCTGTCTGCATACATTTTTCTCAACAACTTGCTCGAGTGATTAATAAATGTCTGGTTGCCTGTAGACAAAAGTTTGAAGCAGTCATGGGTAAATAAAGCAACACAACAGCAACACATATAAGAGTGTATAGAGACATTAGTGTTTTTGTAAAACTTCATCTATAGTAGTCGTTCTTATGACATTTTTACTAGCAGTGCAAATACAAGAATATTTTTATCATATATAGATGTGAAAACATGATATATCAACAATATGCTTCTATATTTCCTGCTGAAATGGGTCTGTTGTACTTGCTAGAATGTAAATATACCTGATTTGTCATTTGTTGCATTTAAAAGTAGAATAAAGTGATGTTAACTTTTATCTTTCAATTAGTTTCACAACATTTTTTGTCTACTGAAAGAAAGCCAAGTTGCAGAATGGAATATCAGTCCACTTTGGTTGTGTTTGAAATAAGTGAGGGAAAATGTGAACAAGAAATATGAAAAAGAAGCGTTCACCCTTATGGGGCGCCGTTTGTAAATTTATTATTTGACCTATTTTGGGAGAATTTTCTTATGATTTACTTCATTATTTATGATAATTTAGCTCAGTGGTTAAATTATCATAAATAACCATTTTTACTCAAATTGGTTATTTCATATAACCAATTTTGTTTCCATTGGTTATTTGATAAAACCGATCTTGTTTCCCACTGGTTATTTGATAAAACCATTGTTGTGTTTTTGGTTATTTGATAAAACCATTTTTGAGTTTTTGGTTATATGATATAACCAACGCGGCCACATTTGGTTATTTGATAAAACCATTTTATGCGCCGTTTCATGAAACTGGTTATATGAAATAACCAAAGTGTCAGGATGTTTGACGCTATCCAGATTTATCACTAGCATTCGTGACTTTGTTGACCCGCATACCGATCATGCAACTTTGAAACAAAGGGTTATTCAAGATCTTGGCGGGAATTTTAGTTTTACGACATCCATTCTATGTTGTCATCCATTCTATGGTGACACGCATGCGCGACTGCCAAGTTCGTGTTTTAGCCATTCTCGCAGCTTTGCCCTCACGAGTATGACTATGTCTTGTAAAGAACGTCCTTTCTTATATAATTAAGACTTGTTTTTGCAATGGTTGGCTTTCAATTAAATGCCAGTCTTTCACACGGATGAGTTGGTATTGTGAAACAAAAGGCAAGATTTGTTTGTTTTTCTTTGTGTTTGTTACAGGGCTTGCTCTCTGTTTCTAAATTTCACGTCATAAAGTGTTTTCCGTATCAAACTCTCTGGGTGATCTCTGAGGTGTTTTCTGAAGTTTCTATCTCTCTCTTCAAACTGAATATTAGAGGAGTTTATTCTCAACAGCCTCAAGGCCTTCTCCCTTGATAAAACCTTTTTTGACACATGGGGCGGTGACATGAAGAGTGATGCGTGTATTGGACGTTTCTGTCGGTTTTAAAGGAGTTGGAGATCTGTAGATAATTCTTTCCGTTGAATTCAAATGAGTTTCCTGTAGTATTAGCCTTAACTCTTGCTCGACTAGTGGTGTGGGGATAGGAGTTTTATTTTGGTGAAATGAAACTGCTGTAGCCGGATATTACGAGGTCGTCGTTGTTGGCCACGGTAATACTAAAATGTGCTTGAAGTCGATACCGCAGAAGTAACGATGCCGCGGAGAGCTATTCATAAAAACTAAGGAATTCCCGCCAAGATCTTGAATAACCCTTTGTTTCAAAGTTGCATGATCGGTATGCGGGTCAACAAAGTCACGAATGCTAGTGATAAATCTGGATAGCGTTAAACATCCTGACACTTTGGTTATTTCATATAACCAGTTTCATGAAACGGCGCATAAAATGGTTTTATCATATAACCAAATGTGGCCGCGTTGGTTATATCATATAACCAAAAACTCAAAAATGGTTTTATCAAATAACCAAAAACACAACAATGGTTTTATCAAATAACCAGTGGGAAACAAGATCGGTTTTATCAAATAACCAATGGAAACAAAATTGGTTATATGAAATAACCAATTTGAGTAAAAATGGTTATTTATGATAATTTAACCACTGAGCTAAATTATCATAAATAAGTAATGGTAATAGGACTGAGTGGAGTCCAATTCGGTCTGTAATCATACGAGTGATTAACAAAATCGGACGACCGCGTAGCGGGAGTCCGATTTGTCACGAGTATGATTGCAGACCTAATTGGACGACACGAAGTCTTATTACCAATTAATCATAACTTTAAAATTTTTTTTGATATATAAAGTTCTTTTTTTTAAATCAAATCACATGAAAATCCAAGATTTGTTTTGCTAGCAGTGAAAAAAAAGCCATTTAAGCGCGCGCGTGATGGCGCGTACTGTCCAATTACTCAGGCATGACGCGTACTGTCCTATTTAACTGTCCTATTAAGGCTGAAATCAGGGCAGTTGATAGCCAATCAGATTTGAGAATTTTGTTATAGTTATGATTATGAAGTAAATCATAAGAAAATTCTCCCAAAATAGGTCAAATAATAAATTTACAAACGGCGCCCCATACACCCTAGCTTCTACCAAAGAAGTAAAGCCGACTAATCATATGGTCTCTTATTAGGACTTCTGACCACAGGTCGTGTTACTCTTACTCCAAAAAAAGGAAAATTAAACATGACCCTAAAAAAATCTGTAAGTCATTTTGTTGCCGACTTAAATGTGATTTTATGAACCTTTAATGTAACACTAAATGACAATTAAAGGAGACTTTAAATCAACAATCAAACATTTTAGTTGAATTAAAGGTGAATTAAGAGCGGTTTTAAGGCCATTTAGGCCGCACACTTAAAGTCTATGAAATAAGCCTTTTGACCATCTTTAATTACAACTTAAATCTGCCACAAAATACTTCATAAGAAGACTTAATTTAGTACATTAAAGTCAAATTAAAGGAACACTTCAGTGGTTTCGTGTAAAAAGTAAAGATCTACAAAACACGTCATTTGTTAACCATTAGACCATTAGAAAAGTGATGGGGGGGGGGTGGGGAAAAAAAAACAAAAAAAATTCATGCAAGGGAAAATGCCAAGAAAAAAAATTCATGCAAAGAAGAAGGTAAAAAAAAAATTCATGCAGAAGGAAGGTCCAATTGTGACTTTTTCACACGTAGTAAAAAAATTCGTAGGGCTTCACCTGAAAAAAGAAAAAATTCCTGCACAGATTTTGAAGGAAAAATTTAATAGCGGTTTGAAAACTTCGAAAAATACAATGATTTGCATGAAAATCGTCGAAGCGTGAATGGGTGACAAAGCGTCCTTTTCCAATACAAATCCTTATAAATTCTTTCAACTGTAACAACACCAGTTTAAACAATATACCAACGAAAATTGGCATGGTAGCATATTTTGAGCTGCTCTTTTTATTTCTGTCAAAATACTTTTATGAAACCAGCGGTATCATCACATTTATGAAAACAAGTTCACGTGACAAGTTGTTGCAAAGGGCCTATTATTACATTGCTGTCATCATTATCTGTATTATTTCGACATCTTTTCGACAGAGCAACTCAAGTAATGATTGTAATAAACTTCGCTTTTCCTCGACATCTTTCGATCCGTTACCACTTTCCTCTACAATTTGCGGCTCACAGCAGCCTTTATAAATAAATAGCTGGCAATGCATTATGGGTAACTGAAGTGTGGTCACACGGAATACCCCTTCATACCAAATCAAAATGTTTTACAAGTCTAAAAGCAGGTCAAATCCTCCACTTTCTAATAAGCCTGGTGCCTAGAACGGCTCAAGTAGATCCCAAGAATACACATTTTATGATGCCGAACTGAGTAGACCTGCATTTAGACTAGCTCTGTTTTGGCTTAACTCACTCTCGCCTGTCAAGTTTACAGCGTTTAGGGCTTAAAAGCACTCTTTGCAGTTCAAGGCTGCATCATACACTCGGTTCATCAAATGCTGCATGTCAAGTTACCGCTTACCAGACTTGATGGTGTCCTTTCAGCACCAAGACAGAGCTACTTAGTCCAATTTCTGCCACAACTACGACTACGCTTTCGATACGTGACTGAAACGAAATTGTCCAATCGACATCTCGGCATCGAGGCTGTTTTATCATGTGACTTTTCTCAATCCCGAAATGCAATATGGAAAGGTGAGCAGCCCACCACATTAGCTGAACATAAGGTAGCTCTTAGCCTAAATTTAAAATTCACTGCTCTGTTTCTGTCGATAATATAGGCGTTTCTGAGGAAACTTACCTATAGAAATTTCACCTGACGTGATAAATCAAAGCGCTTTAAGCTTAGCATTTAAGACCAGTTACTTTAACCAGACATAAACCAAAGCCTGTTAGGTCCCTTCTTCTGCCCCCCATCACTGTCCTTCCCCCTGACTGCTTCCCTGCCCTATCCCCTGCCAACCCCACCCGACCCCCTCCTGCAGCGTCACTAAGTCTCTCTAGGGTTTAAATGCAAAATAAAGTACCTTACGCAAGCTCCGATTACAGAGTGAAATAACTGAGATGTGAAATTAAATAAAATAACAGAGATAGTTAGCATTAAAACCAAAATTCCCTCACCCTACCCCCGACGAGACAAAAGCACGAGTCTGACAAAGACAACGTGGCAAGGTATGAACAATTCGTTGTATGATATGCGTGAATCTATTTTGTTATGAGGAGAAGATTAAGTATGCGGATGTTTGTGTTGTCACGCAGTCCTCGTTCTAGAGAATTCTAGAACATACTAACATGATGTAAAGAAGGGAAGTAACCTTCTATAAATAGGTATTGCTGTAATCTTTCAAGTATTCGAGAACAACCTGTGAATGTATTTAAAGTGAGTTATCGCATAACTCTAACACTTACGTATGGAA
This sequence comes from Ricordea florida, assembly GCA_949710005.1. NCBI lineage: Eukaryota > Metazoa > Cnidaria > Anthozoa > Corallimorpharia > Ricordeidae > Ricordea > Ricordea florida. The sequence continues at coordinate 26,909,113 of OX453272.1, forward strand.
GCTCGGAGTTAGTCTAAAGTGGTCAAGAGTTATTTGGAGATCGCGCCGTTCGCCGTGACTGAAGAAGCTATCCGATGAAGAATTGAAGCTGTTTGCTCTCAAGTGGATATATCTCAGAGGAGTTCGTGAGTTTAAAGGGTTAAGTGGTGACTGAACGTATCTAGTTTTAAAGTTAAATGGTTTGATTGTTTGCGCTTAGAGCATATTTAAATTAACGATCGCTCCCTTTGTATACCACTCGAATTATTTTAGTCGTCAGTTTCAAATAAACAGTTGAATTCGTAGAGGAAGTACGTTTGTCATTCTTTTCTGTGCGGACAGAGGAAACAGGCTTATTTATTTATATATCAGTCTGTCATATCGTAACAATTTCCATCTAGCTCTTAAAAGAGATCGCTAATGACAACAGCCATAAGTTAGCTTGCTTCCTCAGAGGTGCAGTTCCAGAAGGTTTCGTGGCAACTGAACATTTAACATCCCGCTTGCAGGACTGACAGGCTTAAGAACTCTTTCATCATCAGCGATCTATCATAACTTTATAGCATAATTTATCAATCATTGTTTCTCATAATTCTAAAGCCCCGCCAGTCTTATTTATTGCGTTTAATTCACGTAATTCAGTCTTATGACTGCAAGGTGTAGAATTTTTAATAAACGATATAAACGATGTATTCATTCATACAGATATGCATTGGCTGTAGTTGATGCAGCCTCTAGGTACAAAGACGCTGAACCGTTAACCTCGAAAGATTCTGGTGAAGTACCAAACGCTTTCACAAAACTACATTCTCATAAGCTAAGGTGCCCTGATACTTTGATTGTTGATCCATGAAGATAGTTGTTTGGTGAATTTACAAAGTTAATGAACAGTTATAATGCTAAAATTCATAGGAGTCAGGCTGCAAACCACAGAGCTTAGGCATTCGTTGAAAGCACAAATAGAACTTTATCTGAGCGATTGTTCTCACACCGTTTACAGCCCAATGTCCGATATATCGGACATAACAACACACCACAGATTCGAGTTCAACTGATTCTTCAGTTTCGGTTCCCAGACTTCTCTGGGCTATAACACGTATTCGTAGTGTTAGATTTTGTATTTTTCTTAGTTTGCAGCGACTTTACCTTAGTTTTGTTGAATTTTTCAATTTCTTTTTTGACATAGAAGGACTTGATAAAGAGGATTTTGATGAAGAAAACGATTTGCTTCCTGAAGTGCCCGACTTTCCGGATGAGGATAGTGAGGATGTAAACTTCGCCAATCTTGATATTGTGCAAAATGTCTTTAAAGGCATGGAAATTATTCGTACTGTGCATAAAATGTTTTCCAGTTTAAACATTGCTATTTATTATCTATGACAACTTTCTTATTCTCCTAGAGTTCGTAACATGTCACCCTGCAGGACAAAATGTCAATTTTCCTAGATAAAAAAACATTCCAAAGTGCTAAATTTGGGTTCAAGATACTCAATAGACATTAATGTTTCTTTGACGCAACAATACATAATTTTCCTAAAAAAGCGGAAGGTTGCAAAGCAAGGACGAAACCGCTCCTGTATACTTGTGTGACACATATATATGTATGTATATGTATATTTGTTTATTCAGTTTGACATAAAACAGGTGTCAGTTAACATGAAACATTTTTCACTGAACACTACGGTATAAAGTATATTTGTTAGTGAGGTTCTTGTACAAGTTTGATATTCACATCTTCAAAATTGAATATTTTATAGATTTTAAGCTTTGTAGTATTGAAAATCTTAAGTTAATTCCAAATTAAATTTGGGCTGTAAAGGGTTAATAGTTACGCTCAAGAAATGATATGTGATGATCGATGATCGAAGTCTGGGTTAAGCGGCTACCTTCAATTTTGAAAGTAATATATAGATTTAGCCAAGCCTAAAAGCGGGCCGGGGCTCCCCTTAAATACTTTCATTTCACTTTAAACTGCAAAAGCATTCTAAAATATTGCGAAGGAATATCGCATAATTCCAATATTCCTGGTTATAGATTTATTCATAAACATCGCACTAACACATCTGGCGGAGGTGTTGGTCTCTATTTAGCCGATAGCCTCGAATTTAAATGGCGTTCAGATATTTCTTTCTCCAGTGATGAGACTGCAGAGTCAATGTTTGTGGAAGTGAATAGACAAAAAGAAAGGAACTTAATTGTAGGTGTTATTTATAGGCCGCCCAAACAAAGTTTACAAGAATTCATTAATGATCTTGATTTAGTTATCACTTGAATTTCTAAAGAGAATAAAAAGTGCTACATTATGGCCGATTGGAACGTAGACTTAATGAAGCATCAGTCTCATACAAAACAGGTGAATTTTTAGACATAATGTTGTCCAGATCGTTTTTCCCATTAATTTCTCGGCCAACAAGAATAACCTCAAACTCAGCTTTGCTAATTGATAATATCTTTACAAACGACCCAAAAAATTGTTCTGCTAGTGGTGTTGCTGTTTACTGACATTTCTGACCATCGTCCTATCTTCCCAATATTATCTGATCATTGTAAGAATACAAGTAAAAAAATTTATGTCACCCTCCGTGATAAAAATGGGTTAAATAATATGGCTGCATTTAAAGCCGAACTTCAAACTGTTAATTGGGATGACGTGACTGGACACAGTGACCCAAATTCCGCTTATGAAACTTTTTGAGCAAATATATTGCCTCATATAATAAGTGCTTTCCTCTGAAAAAGGTAAAGGCAAGAAATGGTCATTTGAACAAGCGTTGGTTATCCAAGGGTCTTCTCAAATCCATAAAAAGGAAAAATATTTTATATAAGCGCTATCTCTGTAATCCCTCTTCTGACTACGAAAATCAGTACAAAAAATACAGAAATAAATTAACTAGTTCTTTACGAGCCGCTAAACGTATATATTATGCGAAGAAATTACAGGAATGTAAATCAAATATGAAATCAACTTGGACTATACTCAATGAAATAATGACAAAAAAGTAAGAGTAATTTACCAACGACGTTTAACGTTGATGACAAAGAAATATCCGATCAGACTCAGATCGCGGACCATTTCTGTGCATACTTCACAAATATCGGACCTAATTTAGCAAACTCAATTCCACCTTGTCTCACTTCTCACCGTTCTTTTCTTTTTGGAGCATTTATGAATTTGTTATACCTACAGTCAACTACTGAGCAGGAAATTATTGAAATTTGTGCTAGTTTTCGTGCAGGAACTGCTGTAGGCTATGACCAAATTACTATGAACGTAATTAAAGAAATAATAGATTTAATAGTCCAGCCATTAATGTACATAACGAATTTATCGTTAAGTTCTGGTACCGTTCCCGATCAAATGAAGATAGCCCGAGTTGTTCCTTTATTTAAAACAGGTGATCTCTCTCTGTTTACCAATTATAGACCAGTTTCCGTTTTGCCGGCTTTTTCTAAGATTCTAGAAAGGATTGTTTATTATCGTTTGATAAATTTCTTGAATAAACAAGATAAAATTCCTACTATAATTAAAATTCCTTTCTAATAATCAATATGGTCTTAGGAAAAATCACTCTACTGCCTATGCGTTAATTCAATTATATGATAAACTTTCAGATGCGATTGATCAAGGAAAGGTTACCTTGGGACTATTTATTGACCTATCCAAGGCCTTCGACACTGTGAACCATGATAACCTTCTTGCCAAACTAGAGTTTTATAGGGTTCGTGGTTGTGCATTACAGTGGTTCAAAAGTTATCTTTCTTGTAGAACTCAATTTGTACAGTACAATGGCTATAATCCTTCCTCTAAACACATCAAATGTGGAGTGCCTCAAGGATCGATTTTAGGACCATTATTGTTTTTGTTATACATTAATGACTTGTGTAATGTGTCAGAGGCCTTGGATTTCATACTTTTTGCCGATGATACCAACATTTTTTTTCTCATAACGACTCAAATCAAATGATGGAAATTGTGAATAATGAATTGAAGAAACTATCAAGCTGGTTTCAGGCTAATAAGCTTTCTATCAACATAAAAAAGTCAAATTTTATTCTATTTAAAACAAAGCAAAACAAGCAAAAACTTGACTTACATTTTTCAATTAATGATATTGAAATTGGTCGTGTAAATGAAGTTCTGTTTTTGGGAGTTATACTTGATGAACACTTATCTTGGAAATCTCAAATACAAAACATAGCATTAAAAGTCTCAAAATAAGTGGGCATTATTTACAAATCAAGTTTTTGCCTTAATAAGATCTCGTTATGTACTCTCTATTATAGTTTAGTTTATCCTTATTTACATTACTGTACGATTGTGTGGGGCTCAACTTATCAGTCAAATTTAAAGCGTCTGATTAATCTTCAGAAACGGGTTATTAGAATAGTTTCAAGGAGTTCTTTTGATGCGCATGCCAATTCTATCTTTATAAGCTCACGAATTCTAAAATTTGAAGATATTATCAAACTCCAAATAGGTAAAGTTATGTACCTTTATAAAAACGGCCTCCTTCCTGATAGTTTCAATGACATGTTTTTGCTTAACTGTGACATACATTCGTATAACACTAGAAGTAAGAATTCCTTCCGTTTGCCCTACTGTAGGACAAATGTAAGGAAATTTTCACTTCGTTTTCAAGGGCCCAAAATATTTAATTCCCTTAGCTCTGAAAGTCAGAATGCCTCTAGTACTGCTTTGTTCAATTCTAAACTTAATTCATTATTTCTTGGTATAAGCACAATTTAGTTTTGCTAATGTTAGCATTGTAATTATCAATTAAATAACATAATCTTAAAAGGTGGCTCTATTCATAAGCCATATTGGCTTTCTTGGGCTTCCTTGCCTCGTCGTTTTTTAAATTTTACATGTATATTTTGTGTATATGGCAAAATAATAATAAATAAATAAGAATTCACAAACGTTTTTAACTATAGTTTAGTGTCGAGGTCGGTTAACTCGCTATAGATTTTTGTCTAAACTTTCGTCTGCCATTAGTACGGTCTTCCTACCTACAAAGTCATGGAGTATATTCTACAAAAAACACAAATTATCGATGTACTGTATTCTATTCCTGATGAAATTAACCATTCTATTTGCGTAATTGTATTTAAAAGATTTGTACACGCTACTGGGAAATGCAGGACACAACTCTTGTCATTTTCGTGTTAAAACTAGCACCTCGGTAAAATAAATGCTTACTCCAAGGTATGGTAAAATGTATGCAAAAGGGCTTAGATATAACTATCTGTATAAAAACACATTTAGACAGTTCCACCAGCATTTTTTACTTAATTTAGCTTGATATCGAGGTTCCAGTATATAGCCTGCATGGAAGCAAAATAAATGTAAATGTTTTTCTTTTTTTTTAAATTGAGTTATGGATGCCACTCAAATTGAATTATTAAATGAAATCGAAAAGTTATTAAGCACTCTAGAATCTATTACTGAACTTCAGGGTTTCCTTCAATCCTATAATTCATAATCATGGGCAAAAAACCTTCTCTGCTTTACCCTACGATCCGAGGTTTCTCTCTTGCACGGCTTTTAGCAGGGTATCTCGGCGTTCTTCGCTACAATTTTGTCTGTTTTCCACAGAACGGAGTCTTTCCGCTTCTCGGCGTTCTTCGTTAACATCTTGTCTGCTTTCCACAGCACGGACTCTTTCCCCTTCATTCGGCATTCTTCGCTACAATTTTGTCTGCTTTCCACATCACGGATTCTTTTCCCTTCTCGGCGTTCTTCGTTAACATTTTGTCCGTTTTTCTCGAGCCCGGACGCTTTCTGCTTGTCGGCGTTCTTCGCTATAATTTCGTCTCCTTTCTCTTTACCGAGCGCGCCTTCTTTGACGATCTTCTTCGCTCATACTTCCCCAGTTAATTCTTGCTCTCTTCCGCTCTCTTTCCCGTTGCTCTTCACTTGAACCCTGTGTTCTGCAAATTATATTTTCTCTGCTATTGTTTGTTGACATAGCAATAGAATTGTTTCGTTTATCCTTTAGTAAAACTTTAACAGTGTAGAGTAATAATATTGTCTCAATAAGACAATGAACTGAAAATTTCTTTTTCGGTCGTCAACACAATTTCCCGCCAAAAATACGCGGGCTACCAGAACTCGAGACTTGAGCAAACGATCTGGTCAGCAGACAGCTTCCAAATAAATCACGTCACTTCGATGAGTTGACACATAAGCCCACAATATGGTCATGTGATGCTGGTCAGTGGCTATCTCGTTTTCACAGCTGTCAATTGACCATACTGTGAATGTCCAATATAAAAGATGTGGATTTGCCAAGACACGCCTGAGATACCCCTCCCTTCCTTTTGATAGTCGCCCCTACCCTACCCGTACAATCTAAAGACGCGTACGTACAACCCGTACGTACGTACGCTCGGTCAGTCACGTGACAACCAAACTAAAAGAGGTTGACCATATTCCATGAGTATGGGGCTCTACCCCAGGCGCGCTTCATGCAAAGAAGAAGGTAAAAAAATGATTCATGCAGAAGGAAGGTCATATTGTGACTTTTTCACACGTAGTAAAAAAAAAATTCGTGCAGAGGGGTTCACCTGAAAAAAAAAATTCCTGCACAAGCAGTGAGCGAAAATCAAAATTCGTGCAAGCTGAAAATTTCCCACCCCTTCCCCCCATCACTTTTCTAATGGTCCGTCCCTAAGATATCTGCTTTCTCCAGGCGAGCTGGAAGGAGGCGAATGGAAGGAGGAGGATTCTAGCATTCTTAACTTTGCTAATTGATATATTGCAATACCGCATTGATAAGGTCTATTGATATTAACCTCTCGCTTTCTCATTTGTAGTTCATAAGCCTCGTCTATCTCTTCCAGATCTTCGAAGTTTGGGCTTCTGAATGCTCCGTATGTACTATCTCAACGGATTAATATGGATTTAGAAACCTGTAACAACTGTTTCCAGCAGCATGCCATCTTTATTCAACCAGGATCCTCCCGTTTTACCCGCAATGCATGCCGATACAACTGAATGGTATTTTTCTAATACAAAGACACTACACTGTCTACTTTGCCTTAACTGTTTGACAAAAGGCTCTTCGAAAGACGTGAAAGTAATGGAGCGGTAAGTGTTTGCCTGTAGCGCATGATTTCTTTTTGCCCGAAAACCAAATCAAATTCTAAAATTCCCTCTAAAAAATCATTATCCACCGAGCCTCCAGCCTCGTAATCACACCATGTAGCTACCAGTCTTTTATCTGTCCTTGAGCTCATGGTATCAAAATGGCGATCGTTTTGGCACAGAATTTAGTACCATTACTGTTCGTGGATGCGTTCATACGTGCTGAGAGTTAGCTAAAAAAGCGGCAAGACTTTCGGGGTGTACAAAGTCTTTTTTGCCGTAAATGTGGAATACCATCTTTAAACGTAAATTATTTGATTGGGATGGATCGTTTCCAGCAGACGATTTCAGCTGAGTCAAGATGTTGAAAGTGTCATTCACGAAGGTAGGTCCCATTTTGGTGTGTTGTAAAGGGCATTTATTCGGAATAAAATAACCAAGAAAACGCAAAGAGTGTTTGATTTACCAAAACAAAATAATTATGCAATGAAAGTACTGATGCGTATTATTCGATCTAGCATTGGGATGGGGCTGCTGCATACAGTGTACGAATTTTATAAGCTGGTTTTATATGAATCCCATACTGGTCATTCTCTTCTTCAGCAAGTTTAATATTCTAAGTGTTACGGTCTATTGCACACGCCCGGTTCGGAATTTGTGGCTATGATTCTTTACCACAGGGCATATCCAGGCCTGAGCAGTATAAATATAGACTATTTGAATCATAACCAACTACAGCCTTACAGGTCTTTTATTTTAGATATTTATGAGGTCTAATGGTTGTTATACCACTTTCAGCGTATCTAGTAAAGATCATACTCATACCACCAACCGTACCTGTCCTTGAATGTGTGAATGTGTTTACCTAATAGTTCAGCCTGCCTTTCTATCCATTTACATCCCTTTTCTAACTTGAGTGTTCGGGTAAAAAACGTTCTCGGAAGCGTTTATGATATGTTTAAATTTTTTTCGCGAAACAGATTAATTTAGTTTAATAACCTCCATTACATGAATTTTCACTTAGGTGTCTGTGTAAATTCCAGTGTTTTGTAAGTCTTTGATGACACCCTGAGCATTCCCAATGCATGGTTAGCTGTGAAATTAAAGCCTGCTTAAGTTTTGTACATAACTGCGATGATCAAATAATGTCATTACATATTACTCCGCAGTTCATATATATGGTCTTTCATATAATCATTTAAATCATTCTTCTCCATCTACTGGTATATACGAACTCACAACATGACCTGCCCCCAGTTGGCTTGATAGCTCAGCTGGTAGAGCACTGTTCCTGTATCGCAGAGGTCATGGGTTCGAATCCCGTTTAGGCCTGTTTTTTTTTTCTTTTTTTTCAGGCTTCAATTTCACAGCTGATTAAGTTGTGTACATAACTACGATGGTCAAATAATGTCCTTACATTACTGGAAGTTAGCACCAAGCATAGCATAGTAGACTGCCTGATACAATTTAGGCACCCTATCTAAGGATCACACCCGGAACACTATGCCAACATGGAAAAAAATGATACCCTATTTCAGGATCGAGAACATCAAAAACCACACCCTATCCCGCAGCACATGCAGGTTAAAAAATACCCGGGCATTTTGCCTCCATCATGTGACAATCCCGGGAATTTTGTCCCTATCTCCCTACTTTAGATGCTCAGCTCTTACAAAGTTCCGTGTTATTGGTCAATAAAACAATAGAAAAGACCTGTAGTAGTGTATTTTGCGATATAAAATGGCAAAGGCATCGATTTTAGCAATTTAGGGGAGTCAAGATCTTATTAATTTGTGACAAAGTGTTTGCACCTTTTCTTAAGAACTGATGTGAATTTTCCAACAGGATCTCAATCAACTACGAATCCAACAGTGTGTTGCTTTATTTGCTCAAAGGGCTGCACGCATAACGAACAATGGTGTTAAAAGGAGGAAAATGGAAGATAAATAGTCATATCAGCCTTAAATAATGGCGATGAAGAGCAGGGAGACGTTATACCTTTTTCAACACGCTTTATTTAACAAAGTTTTCACACAGTTACATTGAAGAAAAATATTTGGGCTTCATCTATATCGTCAAGTCTAGACAAAAGAGACAAGCGCGACGAAATATCTAAATTACAATTTTTGTCATTTTGGAAACGTTTAATGTAAAAATATCCCGACCCTTTAGGTTGTGAGAAATAAATGAAATGGCTTCATATATCAAAAACACACCTTGCTAGTGTCAACTGTCTTAGGAATGACATGTTTTAAAGTTTGGTAAAATAAAAGCAAAATTCGCAGTTTCTCGGATTTATGCATATGCTGAAATCATTATGACAGTTGAAAATGTTTAAGTTAAATTAACCACAGCCTAATAGGCTAAAATTGATTAGAACATGCGGTATAGACTAGATCATAAACAACCGCAACTGACTTGAACTATTTGGAAGAATAACTGTTTAAGAGCACTTTTTGTTCCCAGGTGCTGAGATCCTTCTGGTCAGCTTCACTAATTGACACGAGTCAGCGATCTTGGTGCTGACTAAATTAATAATAAGCGAGCGCTCTGAGCACAAAATTGTGAACGATCTGGTCAACATTTGTTGCTGAGCATGTTTTGAGGTCATGTTCCAATCTCGACAAAAACTATAATTCTGGCGTTCGAAAAAGGATTAAAGTGAGGCCAATCACTTTGCTTTATTCTTACTTTCGACTTGAAGTCGGTAGGGGTAGATCCTCAAATTTCAAACACTCAACTCTCATTTAAACACTCAAATTTCTCCTGATTAAAGGCTTTGCAGCGAACCTAAACATGATGGCATTGATTTCAAAATCAACCCTTTCAAGCGGTAAATTGCTAAGTTGCTCCTTTCAAGTATAAATATCATGTCTATGAGCAAGAAGCTACTAAAACAAGATTAATCCTTACTATATGAGATCAACTTGCCATACATTGCAAAGCTTATCTTAATTACACGCCGTCGCAGGTTCAAGTTGTAATGGCTAACATGCATGACCGTATTTGAGGCACTCCAAGAAAAAAAAAACCTAGATTAACTCTTCACTCTGTGTCACTCCTCATTCTAATTTTTCACTCTGTCTCACTCCTCGTTCTGAGTTCCAGTGTTGGATTCTCGTTGTACAGTGCGAGACGTCGATTCAGGCATGCACCAGTAGACATATTTATTTGCCAGGTGGTAAGTTGTGAACCGAATTATCAAAGGCGGCAGTATTGTCCTACCCGACTCTGGGTTGGCTCCCCATTGTCCCTTCTTGGTGACCATGCTGTATGGAGTGGGCCTGATTTTCGTTGCCCCACACATTAAGCATTTCTACTTCTCTGTCCGGCTGGGGGCTTACTTCAAACTTTGTGCGGACGCAGCTAAAAAGGAATTAAAAGCATAATGATCTTGGTTATACCCTCTTCATTACGCATGTAACGTTAACGATGCGCATGGGAAGGATCTCATAAAAATGCTGATACACGATAATGATTTTCCACTTCATTATCTTCCATTGTTACCATGGTACGATCCTTTATATTGTCATTGGTAAATGTGTAAGACCCTCGCCAGTGAACTGAGAAGCATCTCGTGGAAACATGTACATGTGATAATCTATTCCTCTGCATTAATTCCCATTGTTAATATGGTGTGGTCTTCAATTGTCTTTTATAGTTAGTAAAGTATGCATTAATCGTGAGAACAAGTTATCCACAAGATCCTTGCCAGCATTTGGGAAAGGATCACTTGAACAAACCAATATATGATAATCTATTTCTTCTCATTGTTTTCCATTGGTAACAGGGCATGATCTTCGCTTGCATTTTGTAGGTGGCGAGCTATAGGATGGTCATGGTTATAACTTATAAACGACAGCCGTGTCGCTAAGGTGGGAAGGATCACATGGATTTACCTGGAGGGAGAGGAATTGACCGCACCCCCTAAACTCTAAACAAGACAAAGAAAAACCATGAAAGAAACGAACAAAGGAACTCACAAACGCACGACAAAACGAGAGTAACATGTTATTTTCGAGGTTAGTTTCACAGACATTTCAACCCGGTCAAACGCTTCGCTTGATCAAGCCAGACGTTTCTTAAGTCTTATATATAACAATAAGCGCAATTCCTCCAGCCACGCATCCAGCAATAATGTACGCCTTATTGTTGGAATTCTTTTTATCTGTTGGGCCTGGTGAAGTCGTTGAAGGAGCTGAACTGGAATCCGGTTCAATAAGTCTTATATTTATCGCAGACATAGGGATACTACAATTACATATAATCTTACCTCTGAGGCTTTTTGTAGCACACAATAACTACTAAGACAATAACAATAAGCACAATTCCTCCAGCGACGCATCCAGCAATAATGTAAGCCTTATTGTTGGAATCCTTTTTATCTGTTGGGCCTGGTGAAGTCGTTGAAGGAACTGAACTGGAATCCGGTTCAATAAGAGCTTGAACACTAGAGATGTTAAGGTTAGTGGCTTGTGAAATATTTGCCAGAGAATAGATGACAATTGAAACCAGCACGTCTTTGCTGATCACACTTTGTGAAATCTCCGGTGGAAACTGTAAGTAAAAAGCGATACTAGCTACCAGTGGATTTAGGGAGATCTGTTTTGGATATCCTGGCAGAATGTGAACCTGGTCCTGAGTAAAAACGACGTTGCTTGTCGCCCTCTTGCGACGAGAACTGTGAAAAGAGAACAAATATACCCTCTGTGAGCTCCAAAGCAATTTTTAAGCTCCCTGACATATCTGAGAAATTCATGTGATGACTTCTGACTAGAGGCTTTCTCAATGAAGGATCTAGTGACTAAATACCTGTTAGGGGCAATGCACTCTCCTGTATCTTGACAGTACTGCGTTGCAGCATTTGCGACTGATGTTTTCAGAGACTCCTTTATTGTTTCGTTCCACTTATGGGAAACAAATGAAAGAAAAGGTTAGACCTCATAACATGGCGATGTAGGGCGATGAAAAAGGCTTAAACGTAAATGAACCGCATTTTCAGTCTTTTTAAGGTATCAATATTTGAAACCTGCTTACATCTCGAACGTTTCACCTTTGTCTTGGGACAACTTAAAGATATGATATAATTTTAATTTTTTTTTTTCACTGTGCGTTCGAATGTTGTTGAGAACCCTAATAAAATCGAAATGGTTATAGTATATGCTGTAAAAATTGTTCGTAATTGACTGAATGAAAAGGTTATTGATTCTTGTCGACATTTTGGACCTGACACACATCAAGCGACCATCGATTAAGACGTTTTTTGAGAATAAAACATTTATAGAGGTTGTATGTCAACCACTAACTAAAATAATGTCAAGAACATTAATATAGCCGATTTCATAATAGTACTAAGTGCAGTAAACATTGTTATTAACTGAATGAAAAGGCTGTCGTATAAGAAAACACACAGCGTGTCAGGAAGATGCAATGAAGGTTTAATACTATTGTTATACTTCGTCAATGTGTGGTTGCGTTAGGGTTTGCTTCCAATTTACTTGGGAGTACCTCTAGTAATGCGACTTGGCGACGAGCCTCAAAGATGGGTGAATCATAATTCATTTCTGCAGTTGTATGCAGCCATGTATATCTTCAGCCTGGTTCAATTTTGTCTTTCGTTCTAATCTTATTTTCCTTTGTTTTAAACCCATTATCACCAAATTACCATAATTAAAACAAAATAAAACAAAATTTGAACCGAAAAAAAATTGAACCACAACATATACATTATACATTCATCAAACGCTTCTATATTCATCTACCGTTTGGAAGTCTCAATATACAGAAGTGGTGCAGTCTTCAGTATACGGCGGCTTTAACAAAGAACCTCCAAAATATCTAACTCAACTAACCTGAGAGATATTGAATCCCGACACTTTGATCTCGACAGCTTGGAGTCTTTCTTCCTCAGAAGCTGTTGGAGGGATGGTAGTCACAGTGGTAGATTGGGGAGTCGTAGCTGGGACGGGCTCTTAAAGAAAAACAAAAAAGGCAAATAAGTTTAAGAATGCTCTCTTTCCGACCTCATGGTCCTTACCTACTACGCGGTACATAAGCATCGACAATCAGTATGCATTAAATATTCGCGCATTTTAAAGTGAAAATACGCACTTAAAACGAATGCAAATGCAAAAACAAATTGCACTACTCTTCAGTGTTTTAACATTGAAAACTTGTTATTGAACTTGACTGTCTTGTGTGATTGTATTCTTGCCTTTCCTTGAGATTCGTTCCAGGAGTACCGTTGGCCTCCCATGAAGAATGAAGTTCTGGGTTAAGATCCATGCATTTTTCCGGGCGCAATAATGCTAGTTGTTCAAATATCCAGTTATGTTCACCTCACGCTTGGTTAATAACCCATATCACTAGACAGACCTTGGCATTTGTTGTCTATCATTTCCAATCCTTCCTCGCAGATGCAATTGAAGTGTCCTTCTGTATTTTGGCATGACATTGAATCATCTGAGCAAGTGAAAGTGCCCTCAAAGCACTCGTTTATGTCTGAAATGAAAGATGCCCCCATCGACGGAAGAGTTAGAGTGACTATAAGGTTTGATCCACGAATCACATCGCTAGAAATAGGGAACATTTGAGCCAGCGATTTACCGTGGAAACGAACGCAACAACAACGTTGTATGGAGATGTATCGAGGTTTAAAAATTTCAAGAAATATTCTCCAGAACAAGTGTTTGAGGTAAGAATGCGCAACCGGTTCATGTTAAACTGATACAGAGGGATTTTACTGGAAAGCCAAAAACTGGCTCATGGTTTATAAATAGCGATTGCGGGTAAACTTAATGGTATCGAAAAATTGTACCAGTGGTTTCACTAAAACTATACAAAGAGCAAGCTAACCTTTCAATTTTCCGTTTCATCCAATTGATTTTGATGTGTTCTTTTAGCGTTTGAAAATGAGGAAAAAAATGGCAGCGATGAAATCACATCCAGCAATCCACGCTAAAATTACAAAATCATTTTATCCCGCGAGTTTCAAGAAATTTTGTGCGAGAAAAAATATGCTTCATTTAAAATGCATACCCGACAATGTGTGAAAACCTTACAAAGGGAAAGAAAAGAAATTAATTTAGTTTGTGAATGAATGTGGTAGATCTCATGCAGGGTAAAATCCGCATGCCATAACGCAGGCTCAAATGTCCCAATTTCTAGCGATGAAATAGGTAATACTGAAACACATTGCATATTAAAACAAACAGTTTAAAAACAAACTTATGCCCTCATGCAAGTTTTCCGAAAAAAGTATAATTATTAAATTTCTCAACAGATGAAATAATTGGTACCACGCAGTGCAATATTGTATATATGTACATTCTACAGACTGATTCTTAGACATATTTTAAAGAATAGTCAAATTTCATGGTTTGAGTCCCAGATGAAAACGTTTGAACCAGCTTAACAGCAAAGGACAGTACCAAAGGACAGTACTGTTCAGTAGATTTCGAAAGAATGGTCACACTGTATGGTTTGATCAACAGATGAAAAAGTTTTGAGCCACACTGTATAGTAAAACAAACAGTACCACCATACAGTACTGTTCAGTAGCTCAGTTCCCCAAGAATGGTCACACTGCATGGTTCGATCCACAGATTAAAAAGTTAGAACCGCACTGTATAGTAAAACAGTACCACAGTACAGTACTGTTTAGTAGCTTCCCAAAGAATGGTCACACTGCTTGGTTTGATACGCAGATGAAAAAGTTAGAACCACTCTGTATGGTAAAACAAACAGTACCACAGTACGGTACTGTTCATTAGCTTCTTAAAGAATGGTCACACTGCGTGGTTTGATCCACAGATGAAAAAGCAACCCTAAGAGGAAGAGCACTGCAGTACAACACTGTATAGTTGCTTTCGTCTTTAGGTGGAAAAGTAGACGCTCCCTTTTCAAACAATGCCACAGAAGAATGCTGTTCAGTAACATACCATTACACGTGAAGTTGTCCTCACTGAGCCTGAACCCACTGTCACACGAGCAGTTGTAGCCTCCTATAAAGTTGTGGCAGTTCTGATTGCAGCGGTTTTTGTTCGGCTCGCATTCATCAATATCTGAAAATAATGTGATTGTGGCAAGCACAAACGTAACTATTACTGGAACTTGTAGTGGTACAAATGACTTCGAGGAATTCCCAATAATCATTAGCCCTTGTACCAAGAAAGAGCAGGGTTGCACATGGCAGAGAAATACGAACCACACAAAGAAAAGAAAAATTTCTTTGTTCTTATACATACTTCAATGTCACAAAAAACAGTAAGAGCGCTACTTTTCAAGGAAAAAAATTAATATCTAGGTATCCTTTCGCTATACAGCATTTTATCCGTGTGGCCGTTTCAGAGATCGCTGCCGACAAAAAAAGCTAAACAGGTGATGAATTAACATTTTTCTTACATCTAAGCGGAGACATCACCATCAGGAAAAAAGGTTGAACGGGAAATGCATGGACTTTCCTTGTTACGTGTTAAATTGTTTCTTTCTTCGCATCCTGATTATACAATGTTCCTCGTGTTTAAAAAAGCTTCGCAAGTTACCTGTACAAGATGTTCCGTTTTTATCCAGTGTATACGATGCATTGCAGCCACATTTCTCTTCATTTTTAGAGGTATAACAGAAATGATCGCATCCAAGCACACTGTCATTGCAAGGAGCCTTGGCTGAAAGAGGATCATGCATTCATTTTGTTCCATAAATCTTCATTTTTTTCGTAAAGAAAAGAGTCTATTATGAGCAGTGAACAGGAGTAAATTTTGCCGCTCAAAATTCAATATGCATATTATAGCACCTTTAAGTAAGCCTAAAATAAAGAGAAAGAAAAACCGAAACTCCTATATTTATTGGCCGTGAGTTAAACACAATCATGCGATAATACACCTTTTACTGTTCACTAACGGAAAATATACAATTATTTACATCAACAGTTGAAACTATACGGCAAATATACGTTCGTTAGTACTTCCATCAACTTCATTAAAGCGAACGAACTTTCAATAACGCTATTTCCATATGTATTAACATAAACAATTCTATGAAGGTTCAATTGCTTGTGCCTCAGTCTGTGCAAATTGCATTATTGTGTGTCTCTAAAATGCCGTTGATTGTCATAATGTGTAATTGATTTTCCATATGTGTTACTGATTAATCATAGGTACTAAAACCCAGACGGTAGACGATAGACGATAGACAGATTTATCAAAAATGAAACATGTTTGCGTGACAAATTTGTCACGCAATCTTTAGAAACGGGTTGGCAGTCACATAAAGGCGGGGAAACCTTATGTGACAAAATGTGCCACGCAATCTTTAGGGAAATGAATTCCATATAATAATGGTTGGCCGCAATGTCATGAATTATTAAAAACTACACGCAGTCCGTAGAAGTAGGAGCATGACGCGGTGACCCGGTGACGCGGTGGACGGCAAACACATGTAGACTACGTATGTGGGAAGGGGGATACAAGCAATCAAACCTTAGTTTTGAGCATGGTTTAAGGCTGTTTTTGCAAAGGTTTCCACAAGTCAACACTAGTTCACTTATTTTCAAGCCGTTAAAAAGCAAAAGAATGAAACTCCTGACAGAAAATGCACAACAAAAGAATTCAGATTCACACATTTATTTTGTTACACAAGAAATCGTGTACAAGACCTTAAGACTGAACCTTCTGGCCAGGTAGTTAGCCCACACATACAGATTTTCAAAGGCGTTTGGCCAAACCAAGAGCCTTTGTCGCTCTCGGCAAGGTTTTTTTTCCTTCCTGGACAAAATGGAGTTATTTCTTTCCTCTTTGGGCCGGTTTTTTCGTTTTCTTTACCCAAGGACTTTTTTCTGCTTTTGATTATTCCATCAGAGTTAGCGTGAAGTGCTTCCACGAGGGAATTTTGTCAATGGGATTTGTGAAGTACGTGATGTAAATAAAAAAATATGCAAATGAAATACGAGCGATAAGCGTTTGCCGCGAAAATTGCCACAGGGGTCTCGCCATTAATTGACAAGATTATGACACCTTCCTAGTTTATTAACTTTATTTGAAAATACGTTTTTTCTAAATAACTCGGGCGCTTTTTGAGATTTTTCAAATTTTTCTTTGTTAAACACTACATAAAATGACTGACTTAAATTTTGTCAAATAAAAGGAAAAACGATTTTTTGGGCCTCTGAAGGTGGGAAGTAACCTTAACATAAAAACTCGCTACCAAATTTAGAATACTGTTACGGAATGTGTCAATCTCCAATTGTTCTCAACTGATGTAAAGCAGAGGGCTAATTTTTATAAACACACTATATTCTCAAACAAGTTTCGCTCGATTCTCAAAAGTCCTTCTCACTTACGACTATTTTCCTTGTCCGCACGGTATTTTACACCGATACACTCCTTTTATCGATACTCTCTTTATTTTATGTAGCCAGCGCAGTATCGTGATGGAGTCTAAATGTGGTGGGACATAATTCATTTCCTGTGTAACAAAATATATGTGTGAATCTGAATTCTTTTGTTGTGCATTTTCTGTCGGGGGTTACATTCTTTTTCTCTTTAACGGCTTAAAAATAAGTGAACTGGTGTTGACTTGTGAAAACCTTTGCCAAAACAGCTTTGGCCATGCTCAAAGCTAAGGTGTGATTGCTTGTATCCCCATTCCCACATACGTAGTCTACATGTGTTTGCCGTCCACTGCGCCACCGCGTCATGCTCCTACTTCTACGGACTGCGTGTAGTTTCTGATAATTTATATGGCATTGCGCGCCAACCCATTTTTATATGGAATTCATTTCCCTAAAGATTGCGTGACAAATTCTGTCACATAACGCTTCCCCTCGTTTATGTGACTGTTTTTTTTTTTGCCCCAACCCGTTTCTAAAGATTTGTCATGCAAACATGTTTCGGTTTTGATAAATTTGACTATCGTCTATCGTCTATCGTCTATCGTTTATTGTCTACCGTCTGGGTTTTAGTACATGCCTAAGTTTTATGTATTTTGAGTCCTCATGATTTTACCGTGTTAAAATAAAGTTACATCAACTTACGTTGGCAGTTCTTAGGGTTTGAAGGATCGACTTTGAAGTCTTCATTACAGCTACAGTTGTATCCACCGGGAAAATTCTCACAGTTTTGCGCGCAGTCACTCACAGGAGAGCATTCATCAATGTCTGCAAAAATAGAAGATAAGGAGAGGACACAGGCAGCGTCTTTAAGACTTAGACACCAAACACAATTAGTCAAGCCCTTACGTGAAATAAGTAAAATTACATGAGAAGATTTAAGTTATGATATGCTTGAAGAGTGTTAAGGTGCAGACTTTTACACTTCCACTCTCAGAACTTGCAACTTCTCCTTACCACAACAATACACTATAAGCTGACAGACGATGAGAATTGAGGAAATGGTCGTCTGAAGAATATTGAGTTGATCTAACACCAAATTCTCCAAACTAGCTTGTTAGGGAACAATGTCACTTGCTGCTGAGAGTTGCTACTGTAGTTAAATCTCGCGAGTAAAAGGTGTAAGACTATGCAAAAGGTTGGTCGAAAACCTACCATTACAGGTCTTTTGATCGACGTTACTGAGTTTATATCCACTATCGCACACGCAAATGAACGAACCAGGGCTGTTGACACACCGCTGGCTGCAGCTACCGTTATTTGTTAAGCATTCATTCAGATCTGAAACAAAAGAGTTTTTTTTTTGGTTATCTTAACTAAAAAGAACAAAGAAATGTTGGCCAGCATGGTAAGTGACAAGGATTGTTTTTCTTTACACAAGCATCAAAGTTTTTCAAAATCAACCCTTCATCACTGCCCTGGTTAGATGCGACTGAATACCTAAAGGGTACCTTCTTTGAGTACGTACACCCACTACTGTCGCACTACCATTAATGATATTCCAGGAGGCTTGGAGCATCGCCGCCATCGTATCAAATAACAAGATAAATGTTTCTCTATCAGAAGTAAAAGCCAATCAGAAGGCAAAAAAGTCAACCAAGGCATTTGTGGAACGCATTTGTTAGCAAGACGTAAAAGTTATTCGCAGAAAGTAGAATATGTACTTCTGTTTTTTTCGATCGTTCTTTTTACTTCATTGAAAAAGACAGATACACGCACTTCCTCGACTCTAAAGTTGACGAATTCCAAAGTGAAACTGGTGGAATAATAATATCACTATACGATCTCACGTTTACCCTCTTCTTAATTTGCATTCACATTCTAAGATTCCATATCTAATGATAAAATGGAATATTCTACTCTCGACTGTGGTTGGTATGTACACTTTCTTCAAAAGGCTCGTGTGTTTATGAGAAAAAAAAAGACAAGCAAAGTGACATTCATTGTTATACAGCTTGACATCATTGCTCTATGGAAGGCATATCGTTTTTAAGCACGGGACATAAGAAGATCATGTTAAATTACCTGAGCAGTTCATTCCATTTCCTGTAAAACCACTCGGACAGGGTCCACACTGAAAACCAGATGAGTTAGCAGGGGGAGGTAGATCAACACACCCCACCCCAGGGTAGCAAGGCTGGAAGTTTGCTTCGCATGCGTCAAGGTCGGCTTCGCAAAATGAACCGGTATATCCATTACCGCAAACACAAGAAAGAATATTAAACATCTCCTCGTTTTCACTGGCGACGCAGGTTCCTTGGTTGTGACATGCGCAGACATTGATAACCGGTCGCAGAACAGATGTAGCTCCTTTACTGTCAGAAACCACAAATTCCAGACCAATCTTAAAAAAGAAAACTGAACGTTAGTTATATAACCTACACACTTAGCACAGTCCCACCAAACGCTTCGAGAGGTTAAGGCTCGAAGCGCCATCTCCCTTGCAATATTAGCCTATGGTACAATTTACATCATCACACCATTTTATAAACCCATTTTTCTGTATAATTTTCTAATTTCCCACTGACGCATTCACAGTATCCTAGGAAACTCATTGCCTATTTACTTGGTATACCTGGTCCGTAGTAACTTCCCAAGATATCGTGATTGATGAGGCGTTTGATGAAACCACTGCGTCTGACGGCAGAGTCCCAGTGACATTGAAGATCATTGTATCACCGTTGGGATCTTCTGCAGTTAGTGTCACGCTTTCCGAAATGTTGACTGTGAGATTAAGCTCTGTAGGGCCATCCACAATGCTGGGAGGGAAATTTTCTGAGTAAAAAGAAAAGGAGCAAAACGTTGCTGACAGGCAGCTGTGCTTTTAGTGGGGAGGAACGGCCGATTCGAGCGCGATATTCAATCCTGGATAAATAAATATTATATAGGATAATTGGACTGGGGCTAGTTCCTGAGAAAATTTATTTTTAAAATTCGACCAAGAGTTATCGATGCCAAATTACAATCAAAATTAATAATGGTAATTGAACTAAGTGGAGTGCAATTTGGTCTGAAATCATACGCGTGATTTCAAATATCGAACGAGCGCGCGGCGCGAGTTCGATTTGAAATCACAAGTATGATTTCAGACCAAAATTGCACGACACGAAGTTCAATTACTACTTTATTACATCCATATTCGAAATCTCACAATTTATTAGTCCTTATCCAGGTTTTTTGTTGGTCAAAAGCCAATATTTAATTGATCTTGTGACCAGTTTTTAAGAAAAAAGAGGAACCGGAAACGCTTTTACATTTTAATATTGAAGTCATCTGTCAAAAAGTCACTCGAGCGTAACATAGGAAAAAACATTTTTCATTCACTTCAAGCACGGTGCTCTGGAGAGCAAAACGCGGTTTTAACTTCAAACTTTAGAAGTCCTCGTCGTCTGATTCGATGATGTAAGCCCTTCCTTTTTTCTGTGGTTGCGACTGGGAATTTTCGTTGTCTCTGGAGAAGAAATTGAAGGTACAGCCAGAGTAATAATACGAATTGACGGGAATATCAGCACAACTGGACGCTGCCATTCGGTACTGAAACCGCGAAGGAAAAGTCGGTGGAAATCCTGAAAAACTTGGTGGAAATCCTGAAAAACTTGGTGGAAATCCAGCTGCCAGGAAATCAGAACTGGAGCCCATGGCCAGAGGCATTTGGCCTCGTTGTTGGAGGTGATGGATCGGAACGAGTGGAACTCGCTGGTTTTGGATTGCCATCGCTTGACCTGTGGCTATACTTGCAGTATCGTTAGAGACCTATTTGACATTTCTTCAAACCCACTTATACTGTGAGATAGCTCTTTCCTTTGATTCTCGTATATTTCGTCTTAGTCGTCCAGCGAAGATTCACGTGCATGGCCTGTTATTTCACAGATGACTTTGTGCGATTGGCCAGAATTCTTTGATTTAGAAACGCGTATTTTCCTCATGCTGTGGTTTGTCAACTTCTTATTTGTCTTGGGACAGGAGACCATGGATTTCATGATTTTGCCTATGGTGTTTTGTCCCATTCGGATTTTGGTGAACCAGACATTTGTTGATTTTGGACGACTGATGACGGTCAGATAGAGTGGCCCAGTGTTCTTCATTTCTTCGGGTCGCTTTGACAACCAAAGCTTGAAGAGCCGCACTGGATTGTTTTTCCGCCATCCTTACTGTACATAACTTGTGGTGTAGATTGCACGATGCTCACCGGGTAGTTTTTCTCCTTTAAATACTGTTCAGTGGCACTCTGCATGATTGTCAGAGATTCCGGTTCGTAATCATCTCCGTCCTTCTTCAGTTCACCTCGGCGTAGAACTTACTGAGGACCTTGTCAAGTTCTTCCGGCGCTATTTTTTCAATACAGATATTTTCAACAAAGCGGTATTGGCACCATCTTCCTAACACGTTCATCCACTGTTTTGTGGAGCGACAGGTACTTTTATTCAGAGCGACCAACTAAAGCTCTTGTATTGCTTCACTCGAAACAACAGGAAACCTGGAAACATCTACTTCTGTTCTTGGCACAGGGTTTGCTGCTGTCTGGTTTTCATTTGTTTTTGTTATGCTGGACTCGGGACCAGACGAATTTTGGGCCGACGTTGACGAAGAATCGCCAAAATATTCATCAAAATAAAGACTGAAAGTTGGAAACTCACAAAAACTTAGCTTTACAGCCAATAGGGGCTCATTGTCATCATTTAGGAACTGTAAGTAATTGAATTCATCCATTTTTGTAACAAAAACCAAACTCTTTTTAACAAAAGTTGCAAAATTTGCCACACAGGGTCTTTCTTTCTTTTATTTTGCAGCAATTTGATTGGTTCATTTTAGCAGGCCTGTAAATATGATTGGTTGCTTTACTTTTGTGTTTATTCTCATTGGCTGAAAAAAAGATGAGATTTAGAGCCTAAGATAGTGCAATTCGTGAATTAATAATATACATGCAGAAATTTCAGCATGTTCATTGGCTGAGAGCACGTCAATTAATCCCAAACAATGCAGAAAATTAAAGTTAAATTTGGCATGTATATTATTAACAAGTAATCACATGATTTGTCTCTTGCAATTTGGGATAAATCAGCACTCGTAAATTTTTCAAAGACTACAAATTGCACTCGCCCTACGGGCTCGTGCAATTTGGTTAGCCTTTGAAAAATTTACTTGTGCTGATTTATCCCAAATTGCACTCGAAATCATGTGATTACCTATACAAATCACACTGCTATGGACCAATCAAATTGCAGAGATCACCTGTGATTTGAAAATGGATGTAATAATATAGGATAATTGGAATGGGATTAGTTCGCGAGAAATTTATTATTAAAATTCGATCAAGAATTATCCATGCCAAACAAATCATTACTATACAAGAAATGGGTAAATCAAACTAATTGATAAATAATGGTAATTGAACTGAGTGGAGTGCAATTTGGTCTGAAATCATACGCGTGATTTCGAATATCGAACGAGCGCATAGCGCGAGTTCGATATAGAATCACAAGTATGATTTCAGACCAAAATTGCACGACACGAAGTTCAATTACCACTTTATTACACTCATTTTGAAATCACAGCTTTTTGTCAATACTACTTATTTATTTTTCCACTTCAGGAGGCCCGGTTTTTCAAGAAAAGTAACTTTTTAAAAATGATGCGATTTAGAGCAAAAAATGGTGCAATTTATGAATAAGTCACACTGCTATGAGCCAATCAAATTGCAGCTATCACCTGTGGTTTCAAAACAGGTGTAACAAATTAAGTTATACCACCGTAAGGTAAGAGGCAGGTGCTGACGTTTCGAACGTTAGCCCTTTGTCGGAGCGAATGACAGGATTGTGGGTTACGTACAGCTTAGATAGAGACGTTTGGGGCCATGCTATTGGTGGAGCCATAGTAGTGTGTGAATGGAAGTGAATAAGTTAGATGAATGATTAGGTGAATGACAAACGTTCCTTGATACCGTGGGCATTAAGAGAACCAAGTTGGAAGATTAACTTCTGTTCTAGGTTTTTACGGCTTTCCGTGTTGCCTTGACGCACGGAAAGGAAATGCATTGAAACGTAGATGTCGAGAAAAGCTCTTGAGGTTTCTGAAATTTGCCAAGTATTTTTCAATGCTGGGTGGAACGAATTGACACAATTAATGAATTGCTCAAGTTCTTCCCTGGTGGATGAAATTGCGCCAATGCAGTCGTTGATGTAGCGGCGATATAGTTTAGGTTTAGGTCTGTTGTATTGGCTGAAAAATTGGTTTTCAATGTAACCTACGAAGAAATTGGCATAGGTAGGTCCGATTTTAGTTCCCATGGCGACACCATTGATTTGTTGGTAGTAGTTGAAGGAGAATGAGGAACAGTTGAGTGTTAAAACTAGTTCGGCTAGGCGAAGTAACGTTTCAATTCATAACAACGGCCTATCAACTAGTGTGTACTACAAACCTACAGACTCCCATAGTTATTTGTTGCACTCATCCTCTCACCCCACCCATGTAAAAAATTCCATTCCATATTCTTAATTCCTCAGATTAAAATCACCGACCGTTTCACATGCACTTCCGCCAATGTTATCTATTGCATTAAATTTACCTTATGCAAGAAGATATACATCGGTGAGACCGGAAGAAGATTAGGTGACCGTTTCCGCGAACATCTACGTGACGTCGAACGAAATGGCAAAGATGCATCTAAACCTGTAGCGCGACACTTAAATCTGCCTAACCACTGAACTCTAAAAATGGCGGTATGTGGCCTTTCGGTGCATCAGGGCAACACGGAAAGCCGTAAAAACCTAGAACCGAAGTTTATCTTCCAACTCGGTTCTCTTAAGCCCCACGGTATCAACGAACGTTTCTCATTCATCTAATCATTCATCTAATTTATACACTTCCATTCACACACTACTATGGCTCCACCAATATCATGGCTCCAAACGTCTGTACACAACCCTTATTCGCTCCAACGAAGGGCTAACGCTCGAAACGTCAGCACCTCCCTTTTACCTTACGGTGGTATAACTTACTTTATCAATTAGTTTGATTTACCCAATTTTTTGTGTTTCAATTCCCCACCGACGCAGCACCAGTTTTCTTAGAAACTGTCCCCACAAACCGTAAATATAATTATCAGTTATGTGCTAAACCTTACAAAGTTAGCCGCAGATTCTGAAGTTGCTTTTAAACATGAATTAGTTGAAGTGGATTATTTGTGGATACGATAAATATGATGAACGTGATATGGTATATAGAATATTTAATGAATTAGGTTAGAGAATACAACATACTGAATCTAATCAGACCTGGAATAACCCAATTCCACTACAAAACGCTAATCCGAGCCTAATCTCGCTTCGAGAAGACTGAAAATAATTTACCGCAAATAATTTAATCTAAGGTAGATAAACTTGCCCCACCCTCTGTTGTCGTAACCACTCGCCTACGCAACCCAAATCATAGTGCATCTTAAAAACCTTTTCATAGAATGCCACTTAAAATTTAAGGCATGATACAAATCCAAAAGCGCAAGTTATAAGTGAGCAAGTTAGATCCCAACCGAAACCCATGTGACCCCTTTGGTTTGAGAGGTGCGTCAGACCTCCATAGAATTACGTTACATCCCTACATCGGCAAAGCCTGAGGAAACCTTAACTATTAATATTCCACAATTATTTGAAAATATGGTTATTGTATCTGGTAAAGTCTTAACAGTTACAGACCATGAAAACAATAACCTGGTTAATAATGGTCGAATGTTAATAATAAATTTCTCGGGAACTAATCCCATTCCAATTATCCTATAATTTTTTAGTATATAATATTATTTATGCTGGAAAATTCTGGGACAAGACAATTGAATTGAAAATAGCGCTGGAATCGGCCGTTCCCCTCAACTCCTTTTGTGAACACTATCTGTAATAGAGGACCTGCTTAAAATTCGTTTAAAAGTTTTCCGAACTCTACAGTTTTTCGTTCTCTGATAGACAGGAATATTCTTCTTCTCTCTCTTATTTTTCAGCTCCTTGAACATCGATCTCTGCGTGCTGATTTTTTCCTCTGACTAGTTTATTATTTACAAGACGCTACCTACACACACTATATTAAATTAATATTTTACATTTTAATCAAGAGACTTCATCAGTAAGGAGACTGATACTCATCGCGAATCGCGAAAATGTTGTGTATAAATCGACAGCAGAAAATGGCACGTCTGAACTTACGAAGTTGTTCGTTTTCGCTTTCCAACTCTACTGAAATTTGGAGAGTACTTTCTCCCACGGATAGGTCCTTTGTGGAGGCCACGTCAAACAGGCAATTGGTGTCCCCTTTACAGACTTTTTCAGCTTGTGTTTGTAGCTCGCTGCTTTCGAACTTCAAGTCGTCCAGGAAAATAGGCACAAAAGAATAATTGGAGAAAGTTGAGGTATTTTCTCCAGGGTTGTAAGTAAACAAAGATGTTGCAGAGGTGACATTCCCTGAGGAAGGAACACATTATTCCAATTAATAAGTATAACAATATTAAAAGTAGTTACAGTTGATCGTAAAGGATGCTAAGGAAATCGATATATACAAACTCAAAAATTCCCTTCTCAGTGTCATTGTGCAAGCAAGTCACCAACATAATCGGAAGGCTTTTAAGATGAGAGAAATCCACTGTAAATAGTAAATATATCCGTAAGGAGCTGAGATCCTCTTCGTAGGGAAGGCAAGGGCGGGGTCAGGCTATGAGAAACGTAATTATGTATATTGCGTAATTGTTGACACTAAGGTTTCTCCTGTGACCTATCTCGAAACCTTCTCCAAATTAAAATGCGATACAAGTCTTGAGTCAATAGAAGATCTGAGAATCTCAATGGTTGAAAGCTAAATCTGGAAAGGATTCATTGCTGCGGTTGTTGCGTCTGGCAAGAGTGAGTGCGAGTGGACTTTGAAAGAATACTGACAAAATTAAACATATTAAAAACCTCTAAAAAATGTTTGTCTAAAAGAAACTAAAACTGAAGACAATGGTTAAATGAGGCGGCAATCTCCATAGGTCCAACCAGGAGCTTTTTGAATGGTTATTAGAATACGTAGTAGAGACGCAATCCATTAAACTATAACCGTAATATCGCATGGTTCATAAGTCTAAATTTTAGTTTTTGGGAAAGCTAAGCTCAAGTTGGTACTCACAAAGCAAGCCAAAGTCATAGTGGATTTGCTTGCCAGTGGCATTGGTAGGTAGTGTGGTACCGTCAGGTCTCAAGAAATCATCCATTGGATTATCATTCCACGTGCCTAGTAGACCTTTAGTGGTGTTTTTATATTTCAATGGCCCGGCAAATACTATAGACAGGGAGCCAATAACATTAGTGAATGAGACTGATATCCCGGATGGAAATGTAGCAAGGAAAGACTCGTTGGTTGGGCGTGACACAGCTACTGTGCCATTGAGGGTGACGCTTGTATTTGTTAAATTCGCAAATCCATCGTATATTTGTCCGTCTACCAGTAATCGTAATCCTCCTGCAAAAGATGGATATAAGAATGTCACAAATTAAATTGTAGGAAGCAATGGGCTTCTGCGAATAGGCAAGAAGATCAATACATGTGAAACCATGTGAGTCAGAATATTCTGTTTAGGTCGACAAAGCATGACTTTTTCTCTTGTACCAAACGAGAATACGTAGTCCGTCGATTGCAGAGCAATTATACGAGATGTATCTACATAACTTGGCGGTATCCATGAGCAGATACTGAAAGATATGGGCAGCGCAGGTTGTCCGACAAGTAGTTCATCCAGGAGAATTAACTGTTCAATTTCGTTCTAAATTCGCCCTTTGAATTAAGAAAATCCATTTTAAAGAAACTGAAAATTCCCTGCCTTAGTTCAGATCCGCTTTTCATGCCACTTAATTAATTCGCTGTCCGTATTTCGGTGCAATGACATTAATTGGAGGTTAGTAAGAGGGTCCCCAAAAGATTTGGCAGGATGCGTGATTTGGCTCTTTTCTTTGTGATATTCGGGATTTGAGCTGCTAACAGGGGCCGGAAGCTTGAATTTCAGTTGCGAGTGAGGGCGGGATCTCGTGTTTCTATAGGGTTGAGATGCGAGATGCGTATAGCTCTGTCAGGTTTCAAGTAATAGCAACGGCTCTATATCCCGAAAGGACTTGTCAATTGTTTCCGTTATTGCTTTCTCCACGTCTGTATCAGACCGTATGAGGGCTGTGCGTCCTATTGCGTTAATTATTATTTAAATCACTAATCAACGCAAAAACGTCTTTGAAAATAGGGCAGGATTGGGATTCTCGAGCAAAAACGGAAGGAAGGCGGGATAAACAGGAAAAATTAATGGGCGGGAAAGCGCGGTTTGAGAATCCTATGGTGGACCCTCAAGTAAGACAAGCTTAGCAAATGCGAGAGCAAGCCAATTCATCGAAAAAAATAGCAATAATTTCTGGCAGATTGATTAATTAAAAGCTGTAACGAAAGCGCAGAGTAAGAAGCTTATCAAAGCAAAATAGAAAAATATGTCTATGACTGCATGTGGCTACTGCTTACATTGAGTAGAACTAAAACACAACCCTTTCCTCTTCCCGCCTAACTTGCATTATTACAAGATTATGATGAAATCTGTGTAACTTCACCATGAAACTATCTCTCAAATAATTATAAGGGAACAAAATAAATCTCAAACTAGAAATTGTAGGGAACCGTCTGTACCATAAGGCACACTTCTAAATGTGAAACTTGTAAAGATAACTGTTTGTTAGATGATAGAGTCATAATGCATAATGTTAAAACTCACTTATATGAAGGCCCGTTCTGGTCAAAATTGCATGATTAATTTTTCCCTCTTGATGAATTAATTTGATGAGTACCTGCTATTAATATTTTGTCTGTTTGTAATTATTTTTTC
Organism: Ricordea florida; assembly: GCA_949710005.1. Taxonomy (NCBI): domain Eukaryota; kingdom Metazoa; phylum Cnidaria; class Anthozoa; order Corallimorpharia; family Ricordeidae; genus Ricordea; species Ricordea florida. The sequence goes on from OX453272.1 coordinate 26,937,439, forward strand.
CTATGCCTGTAATTATTTTCGTGTTCTTTTTAACTTTTCCATGCGTCACAATTATTTTTTCCTCACCAGGAATTATTTTTTTTATGTGCCGTCTTTATTATTATGCTTCTTGGAAATTATTTTTGTCCTTTACACAGATTATTTTACGGTTGCGGATTAGTTTTTTGTGTGCTATAATAATTTTTTTGGATAATTAATTGATTTTGTCCTACGCAACTCATAATATAATGATAATTTAATTTTTTTTCCATTCGAGAATTATTTTTTTGTTAGTCATAATTATTTTTTCGTAGTTTTAGCAAATGTCCCATAAGCCTCTGCGGTAATGCATGTAAAACAAACATGGCGGCTCGTACTCGTCGGTCACTCCCAGTGGTGTTACGAGAGAGAAATGAACGTGGGTTCGCGCTTTTCTTACAGAATCTAAAAAGCGTTCTTAATCTGTTGCCTAGTGTTGATGAGTTAGAGACAGACGTTCTGATTCAAACGAAGAGTCGATTAGTGGATGCTTCGGGCACGTTGTCATTTCTGCTGAATGACATGTCGAATGGTCTCACAAATGCTACTGGTATTCCGTCAAATGCGATTCAAGTTCCTGTGCAGCACCTGAAGAATTCTTTTGAAAAACAAAAGATAATGACAAGTCTACACGGACTCCCCTCGTGAGTTCTGGTAGCGATGCATTTTAGCCTTCAGTCAAATCTTCGTTCTAACGAGCGTATCTAAGAGATTTGCCTCTCCTGTATGATATAATGGGAGGCTTTGTATAGATGCTTTTCAGCAACGGCTGGTTTTGTATGACAACCCAGTTTTCCATTAAAATTTTCTTTAGGTCAAGCACTGCTGGGTGATATGTCGTGACAAATGGTAAGACTCTCGTTTGAGTCTTTTTTCTTTGTTGGAGTGCCAACCTTCTGTCTTCGAAGCAGACTCCTGTTAGGGACCTCTCAATGAATTTATTAGGGTATCCTCGTGTTTTGAGGCGTAGTTTGAAGTTTGAGAGGCACTCTTCAAATGTAGTCTGTGAAGAGTTTTTTGAGGAGTCGTGTTGCTTCGCCTTTGACAAAACCTCGTTTTACACCCGGAGGGTGACATGAGGTGAAATGCGTGTATTGGAAGGTTTTTGTCGGCTTGTATTGGGTCCTGATATCTAGGATAGAGTCAGTTTGAAATCTATCCCCTTTATATACTATTGTGTCGAGGAAAGTGATTTCCCTCTCTGATGGTTCAGAGAATACACTGTTGTAACTTTCCACACGTTTATTTGTGTTGCTTACAGGTGTTGACACAATATTCGTAAGTTCCAGGAGCCTTTTCTCCAATTCGGCTAGTTTTACATTGTCGTTGTTTACAATGTTTGACGCCGATTGCGACTCAAAACGACTCTGCCTATTTACATCAGTACGTCTTCTGGACGAAAGTAAAGGCTTAGTCCTTAATTTGTTTCTAAGGCTTTCAAGCCTTCGTTTGTGGAAGCGCGTGAGGGCGTTAACAAATACCTGTTCGGCAGTTTGTTTAATGTCTTTGATTTCCTTCTGGAAAGTAGTATCAGGCGCGATGTTGGCCCGAGCAGAGTACTGCAATGATTTCGGACAAGTCCGATTGTTCAAATGTCTTTCCAGTTTAAGGATTGAATCCTCTGTTTTTGCGATTCTTGTCGCTATGGAGTGTTGGTCGACATATTTTCGTTTGATCCCTCGTTTTTCTGGATGCTTCTGGTCTAGAGTATTGGATCTTTCATACCTTCCTGTTACAGCATTCCTGCTTGACCTTGCTGAAACTGTTGGGAATCGCCTTCGTAATTGAAATTCCTCCAAAGCAGTACCAGCTCGTGGAGTCGCTACTTGCAGCTCGTTTGAAGACCTTGATGCCGCTGTTGGCCTTTGTTCCACTAGCGAAACAAGCTGTTGGATGTGGCTGATTCCAGTGCTAGCAATGGACTGAATAGAAGCGGGATCGTTGTTGGAATAGCTTGAAGACGCCATGTTTTTTTCAGAAAGCACATGGCAAGAGCTTCGCCGCAGAGGCTTATGGGACATTTGCTAAAACTACGAAAAAATAATTATGACTAACAAAAAAATAATTCTCGAATGGAAAAAAAATTAAATTATCATTATATTATGAGTTGCGTAGGACAAAATCAATTAATTATCCAAAAAAATTATTATAGCACACAAAAAACTAATCCGCAACCGTAAAATAATTTGTGTAAAGGACAAAAATAATTTCAAAGAAGCATAATAATAAAGACGGCAAATAAAAAAATTAATTCCTGGTGAGGAAAAAATAATTGTGACGCATGGAAAAGTTAAAAAGAACACGAAAATAATTACAGGCATAGGAAAAAATAATTACAAACAGACAAAATATTAATAGCAGGTACTCATCAAATTAATTCATCAAGAGGGAAAAATTAATCATGCAATTTTGACCAGAACGGGCCTTCATACACTTACACCTTGTTTGAAAAGATAATGTGTGAAAATTTGAAGCACCCACGTCATTGATAAGCAGAGAAGCAAGGAAGCATCGGGCAACGTCCAGGAAACCGTGCTCCATGATTGTTTGTAGCTGTTTTGAAATCTCGGAAATATTCAGGCTGAATTTTCATTGAAACGCCAAAAGCGGATTGTAGTTACTGTGATAACAGCCTAAATATCATTATACTGCACCGTTTGTAATCAGGAATAAATAATTTACCCCGATGCACCTTGTTTACCCGAGCAATCGCATCTCAAAACATATGTTCTTGCATAAAAAACGATGAGCTACCTTCGAACCAAGCTGTCTTAAGTTGAAACATTATCGTCCGTGTCCGTTCACTTGATTAAATCTAATATCCATATAAATTATTTTTAGCCATGGATCTGGCAGTGTAGTTTTACTCCAAACATTTATTGGCATCCCAACGCTCCATGCGCGCGTAGTGGACACTCTTACAACACGATAACAGTTTGATTGAGCTCGATTACTAAACCCAATTGAACTCAATCGACGCGATTAGTTCGATTTTGTTCTGTAGAAAAATAAAATGACATAAACATTTAAAGATTTCACTCTTTAACCGAGTCTTAGTTAGTGGAGCAAGTGTGAGAAATGTATTAGCACATTTAGATTAACTAAAATATTTATTGTTTAGGTGAAACTGGTTTTCTGTTCGATTCTTGAAGTGTTCGATTATGTTCGATTGAGTTCGATTATGTTTGATTGTTAAAATGTTCGATTTCCGAACGTTCAATTGGTAAAATGTTTGGATGAGTTCGATTAAGTTCGATTGTCGAACCCAAGATTATAAGTTCGATTGGGCTCGATTACGGAACGTTGGATCAGGCTTCGCTGGGTATTTTTGAATTCGCGGGTCCGGATATTGTACCACTATTCTTTTTCCATGTTCAATTGCAATATATTCAAAGTGGGGGCCGGTACCCTTCTATTATAATGTCCAACCACTGCGAATACGTGATCATTCCCTATCTGCTAAACTTCAGTTGGTCATAAACCTTCTACTTACCATGATCATTAAGCCCAACTTGTATGGTGCTTGTGTTTTGCTCTTTGGCCACTGCTTCCGCAAACACGGTAGCGGTTCCCGAGCCTTTGGCAAGTTTTGTTCGGGCTTGCAGCTGGAAGAATGAATCTTTTATGTTTACCATAACAAACTCACCAAGCCCATTAAAGGTGTAGTTTTGACCATCCAAAGTGATAAAGTGTGGATCTCCCCAAAACCATCCTGGAAAAAAGGATTGCATTTCATAATTGGGACATGTGGTGTCCTTTTAGTTTATGTCATTAGGTTGGATGTGTGATGTTCAAGTCCGTGGAAAATTTTAGCTAAATTTCCACCAGTTTGTGTATCAAGACATAATAATAATAGCCCTTATGATGATGATAATAATAATAATAATAGTAATAATAATGATGATGATAATATTTATAATAATAATAATCATAATAACAATAATAATAAGAATAATAATAATAATTTTTGCCAGCATCATTCCTAAGTTGTCTCGCAAACTAGCGATGATCTTATAAAGCGAAATGTTTATGAAGATAAATTTTATTAACTATTATGAATTCATTTTTACCGACTACTGCATTTAAAGAGGTCGAACTGTTCTCGGCACTCACAAGAAAACCCAAGTTGATGCTGAGCTACACGAATTCAAAGAGAAAAAAACAGTAAAGTGTAAAATAGTAACACGGCAAACAAAGCCAGATCTGACCTGAAGATTGTAAAATGATTACAATATCGACACTAGTTAACGTAATAATCTAGTTGTTTGCCAATTTTCGGAAGAGAAGAATCTGAAATCCATCGACAGCTACTTGACGGCTTCGGAAGAGAGAACGAAAAAATGAGGACTTGAGGACTAGCCAGAAGTAGTGGACAAGAGAAGACATCAAATCAGGCAGAACCTCGCGAAAACCAGCCAAGTCATTTCAACGTTTGTATCCTGTACACATTTTAATCACCCCGACATTAATGTGGGCTCCAACCCATCAGTTCCTGCGAGCAAACGTTGTCGCCATGTAATAAAATCCCACGATGAAGATAAAGCGTAGCCGGTGCATGCAGATATAATTTATGGAATCACAGGAGTTTGTTATCTTTCCTCAAAAAGAGAAAATTGCATTATTCTCGGTCGGAGCTTATCCATTTTGAGCAATAACTGTGAGTTAAGAAATCCGTAAGTTTTGTTCTTACGAAACATTCCGTCTTCAAGTTGTAATTGAATAGGATGAAGGAAATTTAAATTAAGAGTAGTCCTCTAAACAAGTTTGCCTATTTATTCGAGTCCCCTTTGCAAAATGTTTCCTTTGCTTAAGGTTTTCGTGAAATTCTCTTGAAAACTTTGCATTTTCCTATTTCCTACTTTTTCTACTTTAACGTATTTTGACTCGACCTACGGGCCCTTCAAAATATAGCACACCGGCGTGAAAAATACCCCGAAGAAAACATCTAGCTATTGTATTTTAACGTTGTAAATAATTTAAAAATAATTAAATTTATAAAACAATTAAGAAATTAACCCAAAGCAATGTTAAATCACCACTATCAAACAGTATTTTTCGTTCTCGTTCAGAAGTGCAAACTGCGCCACGCAACACTATATTTTAAGTAGGCATACGAGGGATGGAATTTAATGTTTTTGTTGTTGTTGTTGTTTCACTTCTTTTTTTTTCTTCGCAGATTTTTTTTGTGCTTTACATCAAGCAAAGTATTGCAATACCTGCTATAATTGTAGTTCAGTTATAGCGGCAGGAGTGTTGTACTTGGTGTTAAGTGTAAAAATAATATTTGTGTCACGCAGTTCCTGTTCCCTTTTATGCTAAGAGGCATGTCTCGTGGTAAGGACCAGCTGCAATAAATATCTGATTATTATCATTATTATATATCTATTATATATAATGGAAAGTACTCGCTAGATACATAACGTACTCCATATTGGAGGTCTGTAAGTGTCACATCCCTCCGAAGGTCTTCTCTCGTAGAACAGCTGACACATTCTGGATTGAACACAACAGTACTGATATCCCTGGACATCGAGTGCTTCGTGCAGTTCTTTGAAAAAAAACTGGTGGTATTGGTCTACGGTACCTCCGCCTTCACCCACTATAAGTGCTCCAAACCTCCCCGTAGTATCTCCCCAGCCGTAGTAGCAGCAGCGGCGACCGCGGCCCGCAATGGATGGGAATTGCGTGTATACACAGTAGGTCCCAAAAGAGACTGATGGAATCCACCGAAATCTTCTATCCCAGAGACCCTGCCAAATTGTGCAGGGACAAGGTTCCAGGTTATCAGGGTATTTGCTGGGGTCTGGCTGATTTTTAAACCAACGTATGCACCTCAATTCACCATCTTGTTCACCCAAGGAATTTTCTAGTCTGAAAAACCATATTCCAATCAAGCTGGTGTTGCCAAGAACGCTGTCGATTTTCTCTGTTTGGACGTATCCCGACCTAACGAAGAAAAATATGAATATCTCGAGTTTAAATTAGTTTATTCAAATAGCAAAAAAATTGCTTTTGAAAGATAAGCAGTGAACTGAGAAACTATACATCCAAAATGTAGAGATTTTTTTTCAAATACCTGTAGTATCTTTACTTGTTTATTTCGTTTTATAACACTTTAGCTTATAATAACATTTATTACACGTAATACGATAATTTTATTCCATAAAGCTGATTTGTACAAATTTATACGCTTTATTTTCACATGTGAGAGTATACAACCAATCAGATTGGCGTACAGCTGTTTCACATGTGAAAGTTAACTAATCAACGATAGTGCAAGGCTTTTCTGAGTCAATCCAAATCGTGCATCGTTACATTTTTAGCGGCGTGCCTCCTTCAGATTTTTCTTCCGAAAATTGCGAAGGCGGAGGAAAGCTCTTGGTTTGTGTCGGTTGGTTGCTCCGTGGACGAGTATGTACAGCATCAAGAAAACAGAAACACAGAGAGATGTCTTGTTGCTCAAAAAATGTTAGTTTCAATGAACGTGCAGAGAGAGATTGAAAATATTGATGCAAAACATCTCGACCTGTTAATCGCCAATTTTCTGCTTCAAGTTCGAAAGAAAGACGGACAACAATACGAACCCACATCGCTCAGGTCTTTCAAGCTTTGATCGTTATTTAAGAAAGAAAGAGTATTCCTCAACCATTATGGAAGGAAAGGAGTTCAGCAATTTTTTTCCTAGATGTAGTGCGATATTTTCCACTGCTATTAAATTTGCATTTGCTTCTGTTGATAGTGAGTTTTTGTTCCGTTCTAATTTACGTTCAGAAAACTATTTTAATAAAAAATTCTCCTTTTAAGTGCAATAAATAACTCACGTCACAGAAAGTACTTTTTACGGAGGTGTATTCACTGGTTGTTTGTATCAAAAGACCTCGCTCGTTCCGGTTTTTGACCCAAACAACTCGTGAATACAACCCCGTACGTCGCATTTTCTATGACGTAAACTATATATATACGTTACTTCCTTTACCGTACAAAACTGTAACAACTGTAACAATACAACTGTACAATACTTAGGTTAACAACTTAACTGTACAATACTTAGGTTAAAACTACTTTCACACTTATAATGCACTGCTTACATAAAGATATGTTGTTGTTTTGTTTGGTTTAAATTTTATTTTCCTTTGTTTTTAGGCATCGAATGTACGATAATGAGTTCAAAACAATGACATTAAACTAAGGAGTAGTAGAGAAAAGTAAAAAAAAAATACCGCCTCTCACACAGACAGATACTTAGTAGTATCATTTTTACCCTCCAAGCTTAAGAAACAAATACAGTACATTTGCTTAATACAAGCACTTTTTTGTTTAGAATTGATTAAATTGCGCGCTACTGCATGACCCCATTGTCTTTTCCTCCATGGGATTGAGTCAAGCGATTTTACCTTCCTGTGGTCTGCCTTGTACTTACATTTTTTTCTCGTCTTCACCATATTTTTACTCCGATAAGCACAACTTCTGTAATCGACGTCATATTGCATAGCTGCTGCGTCAGTAGGGCCGGTCGGTTGTTGATATTTTTCAATAATCTTCCCAGTTAAAGGATTTTAGTTAAAATGTTGATCAATGGGGTTGTATGGCCATGTATAATTATGCCCAGGCAAAGTCCAATCTTTCTTAGGGGCACGGAGCTTTCCAATAGCTGAGTGAATGTCGAGGCCCGCCCCATCTATATCGGCTCCATCAGTCTACCGTTTTCTCGATCTGCCTTTTGCCGGGGTTACGCGTCTTCCCATACAGAAGATGTTCATTTTTCTATATCAAGGTGTTATGAGGAGAAGGTTCCAGAATATATTATGTATGCGGACGTTTACGTTGTCACGCATTCTTAGTTCTAGAGAATTTTAGAACACACGAACATGATGTAAACGAATGAAGTAACTTTCTATAAATAGTTATTACTGTAATCTTTCCAATTTTTTAGAACTATCTGAAAATGTATTTAAAGAGTGTTATCGTATAACTCTGAAACTTACGTGCGGACGCCCAGAGTGAGTCTAAAGTGGTAAAGAGTGATTTGGAGATCGCGCCGTTCGCCGAGGCTGAAGAAGCTATCCAAGGAAGAATTGAAGTTGTTTGTTATCAAGTGGATATCACAAAGGAGTTCGTGAGTTTAATGTTTTAAGTGGCGACTAAACTTATCTAGTTTTTAAGGTTAAAGGACAGCTTGTTGACGCTTAGAGAATATTGAAGTTAGCGATCGCTCCAATTGTAGACAACTCGAATTATTTTAGTTGTCAGTTTCAAATAAAAAGTTGAGTTCGTACCCAAAGTACGTTTGTCATTCTTTTTCTGTACGGAGAGAGAAAACAGCCTTATTTATTTATTTATATATTCCTCTGTCATATCGTAACAAAGGAAAAATAATTTCTCACTATTTGTTCTTTCCTACGTATATCATCAGAAAACGTGTTAAGGATATCTTTGGAACTTCTACCTCTGTTTCTTTCATTTAGGAAAAGCAGGCAATAATATCTACACCTTGCACTCTTGACCGACTGAAGCTTGTTGTCATTACGAAAGATATGTTTCTTTCATAATTTCCTCAATTCCAAATCCCATTCATTCGGAGGTGGTAGGCCAGAAGAATCAAAGTGTAGAGAGTCTCTCTACTTCCGAAATCATCCATGTTGATGACGCAGTGTGAATCGTGCACGAATTTCTTTTCGTTGCTGGAGATTATTCATTTGATTGGGATGCTGAGGTATCTGTACCAATTTATTAGATCGACATTGGAAATGGGGATTTCTTTGAACCTTATCTCTTTTTACCAAATTACCGATGAAAAGTGGATGGTTGATGTGCATTCCTCTTCCGCGAGGTGGCTCGACATGCATCCTTTACCAAACATTTTGCTGATCAAGTCAATGGTGATAAGCACACCAATAAAAGTTAGCATTCCGAGGAACCAACCATATTGTCTACCACTGCGGACCAACGGCCTTTTTTCTGTTCTAGCGTCATCGCTTGAACAAGTCTGTAAATCTTTATTTCGTTTGCTCCGTAGTCGTTTCCAAACATTTTCTTCATTGGCCACGGCTGTAGCCGCAGTTTTGATCAAGAATTTCGCCAGACGTAACAGAGAAGAGAAAATATTATCATCGCGTTGTGCAGTTCTCTTAATTTGTGTCTTGCTCATCTTAAGATCGTTGTCCTTCCGCTCGCTGACCGTTTTTTTCATTTGCACACCTCCGTGACCGATCTGTTCCGATTTGACACTACGTGTTATGGCTGATCTAGTGAAGAAAGACTTTTGGCGACATTTTTGTCCGTCTGATAGTACAATCTTGTAATCTAATACAATTTTTTTCCTCAAACAACACTGGACCAGTTCGTTACCTATTTACTTAACCGCAAACTCCTTTTCGTTCAGGCATAGTTAGTAGAGGGTTCAGGACTACCGCTTAGACTTTGTAACCTAGATCGGCGGCTTCGTTTAGGCGGTGATACAGAGTTAAATTTCTCGGGTCGCCCATCATACCTGGCTCGGCCACTCTTAGATCGAGGTAGAGCAGAGGACAAGGTACATCGAAGTTGACGACGTTCAGCTGGACACCCGGGTTGAAGTTACTCCCTCTGTAATTCTATGGTTGTTATGGTCGTTTTTGATTATTTCATTTTCTTCCTGCAGTACAATCTCGAACTCAAGGTGCATTGGAGGCAACAGCTGGTCTTGCAGTTCTTCGAAGAACGAAAGAAAGGTTGAGAGGAATGAGGGTTTCGACTGTTTTTTGCTCATTGGAAAGCTTCTCCCGAGCTAGGGTTCCAGGGTTTGTCAAGGCAGTAGCCGTCGCTGCTGATTCGACCCCATCAAGATACGAAGACTGGCTTTTCGCCGCGCTTCTCACATAATCGTTTGACTTGTCCAGAAAGTTCTTGATGAATAAGATTTTGCTGATGTTTCGGCTTCATAAACGACATTACTAGAGGACTTGACAGTCATGGGTGTATATTTTGCTGCCAGCTCGAGCATGACGAGCTCGAGATCTTTGCACGCCTTCTCTTCCTTACACCTTAGACGCTGCCTCCACATGTCATGCGAAGCCAACCTTCTGCATTCGTCCCTCTACCGCGCGGCCGCACCCCAGCCACGGTGTGAGTACCCTCATCGCTCTACTCAACTGAAAATTATTCTGCCCGCCGAACGGGCCGACTCGACAACCCTATTTGTGTGCTCCCCTTCGCGGCATAGCTCATATCTGTCACCAATGTGTAATAGAACAGATCCCCGTCCTCCTTCCACTCCATGCTTAGCTGAATATCTATGATATTTTCCGGTTTTGCGTAGCCTTTCTTCAGATGACAGTTTACAAGACAGCTAACCACAATTCCGACATTCCTCCTTTGGGATCTTTTTTATCTAATTTTGACAAGGGTACTCTCTATGAGTGCGAAGTGTGTGACGTTGCTTAAACGTTTTCCTACAAGCTTCGCCCAGATAATCACGAAGAGATCATATGCTTGGTGATTTCTTCAACGTCCTACCATCAAATGAAAGGTATTTTCCTTATTACATCGGGTGGTGCTCCGGCTAAATCAATAAGGATACCTGTCTCAGGGTCAGTGAATTCCATAAAGTTGACTACTCACTAGTGGAATTTTTTTATGTTGGCTGTCCTAGTGGAATCAATAAGGTGGCCTACCTCAGTGAATTCAGCCGTACCTTTGTGTATATACTGAGCAGCCACAGATTTCTAAATAGAAATCTACGGCGCGTGAGGGCATATACTGTGTTAGAAGTAAAGAAGAGTTCAACAAATACAATCGAATACACAGACAGATAGTAGTATCATTTTTACCCTTTATGCTTAAAAACCAAATACAATAAGGTTAGGTGCATGGTTATGGGGTCGGGAATGGAAGAAAGAAGGACTGGTGTGCATGGTGGTACAGGTCATCTAAGAGTTGTTCTAGAAGTACTGTTTAATAAACGAGCAGAAGTGCTTTGAACTTGATAAAACACGACGCGCGAGTTTATTAAAAAGCTTCAAAAACATGCGTTCCAACGCGTGTCCCGTGGGAGTTAAAACGGTTGCACTTTTATGCAAAAGAGAAAATTATAACACAAGAAAAACAAATGGACTTTAAAAACAGTTTGGAAATCATTAAAAGCATGCTTTTTTCCTTCGGTCTTCACTCTTCGTTGTCGAGGATCGAAAAAGTTGGTTAAAAATGGCTCCTAAGAGAAAGTTCGGAGTATCGAAAACTGGCGATGAAGAAAGTATTCTTGGAAAAATCTGTGCCAAATAAACACGATATGTTATAAAGTGTACCTTTAATATTTTTGCACAGTGGCAAAATGCAAGGCCCAAGAAACAAGCAGCGAATGAAGAATTAGGGTTCCACGTGGAATGGGACAAAATCCAAAGTCTAGATACGAACATTGTTCATGGGACGACAGAGTCGTTGACGAAATTTGTTGAAGAAGTTTGCAAGGAAGATGAGTAACGGTATCCGCCCATAAGGTTGTACAGCATTATCTGCGGATAGCAACGTCATTTGGAAGACAGTAATGCATGTCGCGTTGTGAACCTATTATCGAAGGAAGATCAAAGGTCCATATTGAAATCACTCAATCGATTTATCTGTTTCCAAGGTATTGACATGGTTTTTCAGAACATATCTCGAAATTATTTCTTAGGCTAACTATATTTCAACGGGCTCTGGCCTCTGAAATGAGGATGGCTAATGAAGACGGCATGGCTAAGAAGACGAAGAAAGTAGAGCTGGAGGGCATTACGGAGGAAGAAGAGAAGATTCTCTTGGAGAAGAGTCGCCAGGGCTGTCATTCAGCTAAGTCAGTACTGAACACGATATCCTCTTATAATGAGACGTTGTTCGGTCTGCGAGCTATTGAACATAGAAATTTAAGATAAAATAATTTTAGAGTTGAATCTGATTGCATCATTTATGACGAGAGTGTATCTAAAACATATCACAGAGGTCTCAAAGATCTCAAATATAAACCCTGCATGTGTCGATGTGTCGATAAGAATGCAGATCATTTCCCATGTCTTTAACAATTGTTATGCCATGCATCTTAAGAATATTATACGATAATCTGAAGAAATAGATGGCTAACTCGTGCTACAAGATTGTTTCAAGAATCTGCAGACGAGAAATCGATTCGGGAACGTACTGGGCAATGTCATCGTTGTAATGTGTTTTTCACGTATGGTAAGACAAGTAACGAGGAAAAAGGAAAGGTTAGGAACATCTTGGGACCTCCTCGGGTAGATTTTCAAGTAAATGATAAAGAAATAAGTAAGATCGCTATTTTCGATAACGGAGCGAATATGAAGACAGATATGTCTAAACCTGTGTTTCACAATTACACATTTAATTTTGTAACCATGTAAAGACATATAATAATAATTCTGTAATATTTACTGATAAAATAAAACTTTGGAATGCTGAGTTTAATGTTTGTGGGTCCGTTTTTTTCATATTTGCGACTTTTTGTAATGACTGAAATTGTGATGGAGATGATCAAGATTGCTGTGACGTTTGTATTAAGATTGTTTTCATTTGAGATTCAGCGATAATTGCAAATTAAAGCTGCCACCAGGCTCTTCAGATTGACCGTAGAATTACCAGGTATAGAATTTCATGCACGTGAAGTATTTGTGTCGTGTGGTATGCTCATGAATTAGTAATGAGCTTGTTAAGAATAATTAACGAGGGATCACCTCTCCTAGTGGGACCTCATCGCTACCTAGCTAACTTTTAATTGTATTTGGTTCTTGAGCAGGTTGGGCAAGAATGATACATTATTACTTATTCTTTTACAATGTATGCATCATGTATTCCATGTTCTTATCGCAATGCCACAAATGAATCTTCCTAAAAAAAAAAGGAAAAGGTAAGCAGGTTCGATTTCTCATTTATTATTCCGAAAATCTTCTTTGATTTAAGTTTCCTTTGCTTATTAGTTAATTTTGACCAAACGTGCTTAAACTCACTCCAAACGTTGGCAGAATACGGACATTGAAAGATAAGATGTTTGACCGTTTCTTGGGATACTTGACAGAAACTGCAAATTAAAGATCATTGTGAATCAACCCAATTCTCGCTTATTAAGAATTTAGAAAAAGTATTGTTCAACACCTTGAATTGAAAACATAGTACAGATATTTGAAGAAAAATTGATTTTATCGATCAGTGTAAACGCTCTACGAGTCTCGTCCTTGGTAAGGCTAAATTTTGTGCACTGTTTGGGGTTGCTCTCTGCCAAATTCAGCAAGTTAGATTCAATAATATAATTTAAAATGATAATGTTAGCCTCTCGCGAAAACGTTCGTAGCTGCTTGTCACGGGATTCATGTCGCCACGAACGTCTGTTGAAATTAACCAACTGAACTCGTCGCCCGTTTTAGCAGAGGTTCGTTAGTGGTGGAGAAACGAGTGACAAAGCTATAGAACTACTGCTTACAGGTGGGACGCTGCGATTTTCTTGACCACTACTCTATTTTTTAATAGATTTGCACACCAACGACTTGAGGAAAACGTTTGGACAAGGTGTGATGACATTTCTACAAACAGTAGCTATGTAGGAGCAGTTGTAAAGTTTACGACTGTTATGATTTTCAGGGTGATACGCACCATCTGTAGTTGAAAAAATGTCCATCTCTGTCCCCGGCGTTCCACCCAATCACGGGAAGGTTCCTCGATTCGGTGTAATACTTATAGTTGAATCTAACGGAAAAATGATTAAACTTTAATGCGTGAATAAGAGTATTACAAACTTACCTTATTACAAAAGCTTTTTTAGTTACTAATGAAGCCAGATAAACATCAGCTGTGAATGTTCAACTTGCATAGCGTGATTAACCTTCCTTACAAATTCGAAGCCTATAGCGTAAACACTATTTGTGTGGCGCGGATTTAAGACCTCGGAAATTTACAAAAAATGCATGAATTCTGTTAGGCAACTTTTTAAAGCCTTTAACTCCCTCTGCTATAAATGTAACGTCCTGAAAATTCACTAGTTGCTGAGTTTTATAAGCTCCTTTGAATACTGTAAAGTATCTTGGGATGTTTCTTTTTAAAATTAATCTTAGATAAAATAGAAAAAAACGGACAAAGTTAATTGGTATATGACAACTCAGCTACTTTAGCATTTTGAGCAATCTGATTGGCTCTCCACTTCGGGATATTCGCCACTATCCACCTCCTAGGAGGTAAATATCGCTGAGGCTTTCACGTAATACTTGTGCTAGTGAGGTTTGGTTCCAGATTGAACAAAATAGCGTCGAAGCGTAATAAAATGGCGGCCACTGATTCTTACTTTAGAGCTGTTTCCGAGGGTTTTCACAAAGTAATTTAAGCAAAACACGACCACGATGAAAGGCTGATCAGGGCGGAACCAAAGAATAGCGCAAATGAACGACACAATGAAACTGTATGTCCAAAACAAAGTCGGGTAACTCTCTTTGTCGTGCGAATTACTATTCAGAATGTGAAATAAAAATATTTCTAGGAGTTTTCTCGAGGACGCGTCAGTGTTAGACGGCAAACTTTTGGGTAAGATTTCCGCACAGTTCCCTATTTCATTATGCATGCTGTAGCCGGACGATTTCGTTCTCAGAAATGTTTGCACGCGCACTTCCCAAGACAATTCAACTACAGCATGCATACTGAAGTAGGGACCTGTGCGGAAATCTTACCAACTTTCCTTGCATAATTCTGGATTAAATTTGAAAAGGAGGAGGAAGGAAAATCACCCACTGTCAGCTGCACAATAGCTAAAAAATTAGATGTTTTCACCGGAACTGTTGTCCTCGACATCGCCGTCGCGTTTGCTTAAGCTCCCTACTGAGTTTAATGTATTTTTATATACCAAAGCAACTATTCTCTTCAGTCACGATAAATAGTGGCTTTAGGAATATTTACCTCGTTGTTTCGCTAGTCGGCAAATACTCTATTTACCTCTCTTTCTGAGACTAATTGTTAGATATTCAGGCAAAAGGAATTTATAATTAAGTTCAAGATCATGATGATAGCAAATGTTAAAATTATTCAGGGGTCTCAAATCTACAGTAGAAGGAGGAAGGTGTTCACTAAACTGGAGTTCATGTCAAGAAACTTACCAAATTGAAAGATGCTATTTAAAATTCCTCGTCTACTCCTGGTTGCTGGGGGAAATTAAACGGTACAATTGAAATCCTGCTCGTTTCAGCAAGATTTTGGATAAGAAATGACTGTATTATGATTCCAACCTCCTGTCCAACCCTGTGTACCCTCAACTTAAAACCAAGGTGAGCAACATTTTTCCTGAAAACTCTATCCTTTTAAAGTGCTCTCAAGTGGTAACGGACAAAACGAAAGGTTTAAATAGCTACATACACTCTGGTAGGAGCCGACCATTGTATTCCGTTTTCAGGATAGTTGAATGTGACAAAAGAGTAAACACCGTCAGTGGCGATCACGGCCTGGAATGTGTTCATCTGGAAGAAACAAACGGTGTGAAGACAAAACTACAGTTCTTACAGCAAGGCCCGCAAAGACTCTCTACGGAAGAATTTATTGCGTTGTAAATCAACTTTAATACAGAAATTTCGTTCAAGACAGTTATTTTTTGGCGGTACTTCCTATGTCCAGACGCAAACATTAGTCCTGAAGTATACATGACAATCCCACAAGTTCAAAAATCAGAAGTTAAGAAACTGGTACACTTAAGAAATGCGAAGGACGTATATAAAGAATGACGAATCAAGATACCACAGTTGCAATCACAGTGAGCAAAGAGGTCAGTTGGCGAATATACAATTGGATTCGATTGGCTTTTCTCAAAGTCGATTTGACTCGGCTTATGAGTATTGGACATGGATGTAAGACAACATAAAAAAGAAGACAAGCAGTCAGTAGTTGATATTTATGGAATGTTGCTTGTACTCTCGGACCGAGGTTGTTGTTGCTATTGGCCTGTACAGATAAGCCTCAAATGGCTGATGTGCGGATTAACCTTAAGAACGATATGCATGAAGCTTAAAAGGCTATTCTCCACAAGACTCACCAAGTTCTCCGTCTCAGCGTTAAGGTTTGAAGGTCGAAGGTTTACCCACGTGACAACAAGTAGCCATGACGCTTCGAATGCCGTTGGTAGAGGACTGGGGATAAGTCTGTAGACATTACACGTTGCTTTTCTCAATATTTCCCCGAATTCCGGTGTCGACTTTGTATACGTGCGATAGTAAACCTTTGAAAGACCAGAGGTGAAGGAAGTCCACAAATCTACGTCACTCCAATAAGGAGCCAACATCGGGATACGTGAAAGCCAGTATCTGAGTCCAAACTTGTATGGCCAGCGGATGCGGATAAAGAACTTGAACTGGAGGACTCCATTCGCACAAATCTGTCAATGTGGGATAATTTAAAAAAAAATAAACTGCTTTATTTAAGTTCCAAGATATTCACCATAAAGTGAAAAGAAACATTTCAAAACTGAACCAAATCTTTGCCTGAAGAGTCGAAACCATAAGGACGCTAAACTGTTTACTGGTTACATACTTAGCCAATTAGTGGAAACCCGGGTTATCTGTAATCCATATACTTACATAAATTGATTGAAATCGTTGCTCAAATATAACCATTCCACCATCGGGAATGTCAATCTTGCAGCAAAAATATGGAAAAAGGAAGCACTCTACATTTGAGTCTCCAGCGGCATCTCCATAAGGATACATCCGGGGGATTGAACCTAGGGATTTCACATACGGCAAAAACAAAGTAATAAATCAATGCATCAATACAATTGCCCAATAATCAGTGGTGTTTTCTTGGTGTTTGGGAAGCTTTTGTTTCGTTACATTATTTAAGAGGAGAGGACAATGTTCAGTGTCTCTAAGAAACTACAATATACATGTGATGTTACTCAGTTGATAAAATAACAAAAAGCATGTTGGAGATATGCCTAAGTAAATGTCTGAAAATTTGGTGCCCGGGTTTCTGGACACGCCTAAAATATTCAAGCTTATTTAAAGGACATAATTTCTGTCATTTATCAGTATGACACTTTCACTGATAACATTCTAATAATATATACGCTTTGTTAGAAAGCCGTCAGTAAAAAATCCGCTCTTCTTTGTTTTCTGTTTAGCATTACACACTTAACAGACAAATCAAGCAAGAAACATGACATGTCATGTTGGCGGGTTTGTTAAAAGAACCCTTGATTACGTGAGATTCTTGTCTACAAAACACGGTAATTTCTTGGGATCGAGTCTCTATTTTGTAAGTCCTGTTTCAAAGCTACAAAGATTTTCGATTCCCAACCCTTTAATTTTGTAATTTGGACAATTCATTATAACCAGAAAAAGATTGTCTACATACATTCAACTGTCAGCGTTGCAGGTTTACAGGTATTGCCTCCTTCACTGTTGTTTGCTACACATTTGTACTCTCCTGCATCTGTCCTGCTAAGATTTGTTATACTCAGCTTTGTTCCATCTTGACTTATACTGATTCTGGAATCTGCACTGGAATTTACATCCAAATTATCTTTCTGCCATGTTAATTTTGGTATTGGCACCCCAGCTGCATTGCAAGATAGAGTCACGTCTTCTCCTTCGTCCTTAGTGACATTCTCTGGATGACTGGTGCATTCAGGTGGTGGATCTGTTACGAAAGAATGGATGCATCTGTTATTGGTAACAAAAGTATAAATTCAAAGAATTTTCTAATAGAAATGAAAAAGCAGTTACAATGTAATAATAATCGCAGAAATCAGTTTTTCCATTACTCCCATCCGTGAATAGGCGGTAAATTCTGGTGGAATATATGAGGAAGATATTGCAACGCTCTTTTCTTTTAAGAAAACATGCATGCAGTCATGTAAAATTGCTGATAACATATACCATTTGTCGAGGAAATAATTCCTTGCAAAAAGCAATTCTGTTCTCATTTTTTCGACTATTTTGTCAGTCTAGTGTTGTTACTGATTAGGCATTGAAAATATCGTTTGTGAAAAAGCCGTTTAATGATCTGCTATTCTTGTATTTCAGTTTAGAAATACATAAATTAAGCAACAAACTTGAAATGTCGTGTTTCAACGATTAAAAGATCGTTTTTGTAAGAAGTGCGAAACTCTTTGCTTACTTGGGATGAACTTACTATTCTTTAGCTCCTGTTTTAAAGTTTTAAAGATTTTCGATTGCCATACCTTTGCTATTGTAATTAAAATATTATTTGTCATTATAACAAGACAAAGATAAAATGGCAAAATAAAATGGTTGTTGTTGTGGTTAAGATTGTCTCCATACATTGAACTGTCAGTGTTGCAGGTTTAGAAGTATTTCTTCCGTCACTGTTGTTTGCTACACATTTATAATCTCCTGCATCTGTCCTGCTAAGATTTGTTATATTCAGCTGTGTCCCATCTTGACTGATAATGACTCTGGAATCCGCACTGGCATATATATCCAAATCATCTTTCTGCCAGGTGAGTTTTGGTGTTGGCACTCCAGTTGCACTGCAAGATAGAGTTAATTCTTCTCCTTCCTTCTTAGTGACACTCTGAGGATGGCTGGTAAGCTCAGGTGGATCTGTTACAAAAGAATGGATGTATCTATTGTTGGTAAAGAAACTGTTGATCTCATAGTAAGAGCTGCTTAATGTGTTCATTAACTCTTAATATCTTGATTACTGTAATCCTTTCTGAGCTAATAGTTCTTTAAGGACGCGTCATTGCTATATTCAGAGCTCCTGCTCTTAATAACTGTACCAAATGCCTTACCTAATGAAGAGGTAGTGTTTTAAGAGCTTAATGTTAAATACAATTAACTTCAGTGTAAGAGAGAGAAAAAAAAGGAAGGCTATATTGCAGGCGGTACACTGATTCGATGTATTCAATTGTTTTATATTTCAAAATCCTAATTATTATTACTATTATTATTGTTATTATTATTAGGTCTCTTATATAGTCATATTGACCAGGGATAACGAATTACGTACACTGTACGAGCTGATATTTCAATCCTCAACGTTTTTCTGATTTCTTTGAAGGGAAATCATATATATAAAAAAACGTACTTGTTGGATCACTAAATTGTTGATATTCTCATGAGAAATTAATTTCAGTTTATAAATAACTCGATCGTAAGGAATATTTTGGTTGGCCTAAGACCTATAATAACTTAAATGAACATATTTATTTAGCAAAACTCATTAAGACCTGCCATTATGAGATGATCAGAGAGCAAACCGTGGAGATGAATATCAGTTTTTAAGATAAAATTAATAATATCTCGATTCGCTTGAAACTAAAATGAATAAAACCCATGACTTAAGTCATTTATATCGCAAAATAGTATGGTACAATAGTACCAAATTATTTTCAATGCTCTTACTGACCAACAAAACGGGACTTTGCAAGAGCTAAGCATCTCCCAATCAAATGCTAGCATTTCTATCAGCGTAAGCGTTTCTGATCTTCTGCTCCTAAAGGTTACTACTATATTAAGAGCCAACCTCTGAAAACTGATAAGTATCGATGTAGGCGATAAGTCATTTTATACTGCAAAAGTAACTTTTATTAGTCTTCTTGACCAATGATCAGGAATGATCTGACTTCAGGTCAAATTATTTCTTTTCCTACACGAAGAAAATGCTAATATTTCTATTAGTGTTAGCTTTTCTGATCTACTGGTTCCAAAAGGTTACTGCTCAGTATTAAGATGCAACCTCTAAAAAAATCTCTAAAATCGATGAGTTCATTAATTATTCTATATTACAAAAGAAGCTATTACTGCAGCTCAATTCACTTTCTAAAAGCAAAAACCAAATGAATGAATACAAGCAGAATTCCTGTCTGCGAGGCTATAAAAAAACACTTAAGTATGATGAATAACCAATTTAAGTTGAAAGTAAAATTTTGTGGTCAAAAAATTGTTACAGTATCTGCTTTGGCTCCTTGCACGGGCCAATTCTTCTTGCTGTGTTTTGGTTAACTACTTAGTATGTTTTATTGTTTTGTTGACAGATGTTATTGAACCTTCAGTAGAGAATATGTAACTACAAATAATAGCAGATATCGATTTCGGGTTATTCCAAATCGTAAAATAGTGACAAATACTAGTGAAGTATATGACGAAAATATTGCAAGGCTCTCTTGTTTCAAAAAAGATGCATGCAGTCACGTCAAATTGCTGATACCATATACCGTTTGTCGAAGACATAATTTCTGACAAATAACAATTCTGTTGTCGTTTTCTCTAGTCATTTATCAGTATGATACTTTCACTTATAACATTCTAATAATATATACGCTTTGTTAGAAAGCTGTCAGTAAAAAATACGCTCTTTTTTGTTTTCTGTTTAGCATTACACACTTAACAGACAAATCAAGCAAGAAACATGACATGTCATGTTGGGGGGATTGTTAAAAAAAACCCTTGATTACGTGAGATTCTTGTCTACAAAACACGGTAATTTCTTGGGATCGAGTCTCTATTTTGTAGGTCCTGTTTCAATGCTACAAAGATTTTCGATTCCCAAAACTTTAATGTTGTAATTGGGACATCTATTCATTATAACCAGAAAAAGATTGTCTACATACATTCAACTGTCAGCGTTGCCGGTTTAGAGGTATTACTTCCTTCACTGTTGTTTGCTACACATTTGTACTCTCCTGCATCTGTCCTGCTAAGATTTGTTATATTCAGCTTTGTTGCATCTTGACTAATACTGATTCTGGAATCTGCACTGGAATTTACATCCAAATTATCTTTCTGCCATGTTAATTTTGGTATTGGCACCCCAGCTGCATTGCAAGATAGAGTCACGTCTTCTCCTTCGTTCTTAGTGACATTCTCTGGATGATTGGTGAATTCAGGTGGATCTGTTATGAAAGAATGAATGCATCTGTTATTGGTAACAAAAGTATCAAGTCAAAGAATTTTCTAATACAAATGAAAAAGTAGTTGCAATGTAATAATAATCGCAGAAGTCGGTTTTTCCATTAGTCCCATCCGTGAATAGGCAGTAAATTCTGGTGGAATCTATGAGGAAGATATTGCAACGCTCTTTTGTCTTAAGAAAACATGCATGCAGTCACGTCAAATTGCTGACACCATATACCATTTGTCGAGGAAATAATTTCTTACAAAAAGCAATTCTGTTCTCATTTTTTCTACTCTTTTGCCAGTCTGGTGTTTTTACTGATTAGGTATTGATAATATCTTTTGTGAAAAAGCCGTTCAATTATCTGCTATTCTTGTATTTCCGGTTTAGAAATAGACACCGTTACTGGCAAATTAAGCAACAAACTTGAAATGTCGTGTTTCAACGATTAAAAGATCCTTTTTTGAAAGAAATGAGAAACTCTTTGCTTACTTAGGATGAACTTACTATTCTTTACCTCCTGTTTTAAAGTTTTAAAGATTTTCGATAGCCATACCTTTGTGATTGTAATTAAAATACCATATGTCATTATAACAAGACAAAGATTGTTTTCCATACGTTCAACTGTCAGTGTTGCGGGTTTAGAATTACTGCTTCCTTCACTGTTGCTTGCTACACATTTGTACTCTCCTGCATCTGTCCTGCTAAGATTTGTTATATTCAGCTGTGTTCCGTCTTGACTGATAATGACTCTGGAATCCGCATTGGCATCTATACCCACATTATCTTTCTGCCAGGTGATTTTTGGTGTTGACACTCCAGTTGCATTGCAAGATAGAGTCACTTCTTCTCCTTCCTTCTTAGTGACACTCTGCGGATGGCTGATAAATTCAGGTGGATCTTTTGCAAGAAAATGGATGTATGTATTGTTGGTAAAGAAACTGTTGATCTCATGGTAAGAGCTGCTTAATTCCTTTCTTAACTCTTAATACCTTGATTACTGTAAGCCTTTCTGAGCCAATGGTTATTTTAGGACGCGACATTACTATATTCAGAGCTCCTGCTCTTAATGGCTGTACCAAATGCCTTACCTGATGAAGAGGTAATGGTTTAAGAGCTTACTGTTAAATAAAAGTTAGTTCAGTGTAAGAGAAAGAAAAAACGAAGCCCATATCGCAGGGAGTACACTGACTAGCCCAGCTATAAAAATTTACAGGATTCGATGTATTTAATCATTTTATATTGCAAAATCCTAATTGTTATTATTATTAAGTCCCTTATACAGTCTTATTGACCATGGGATAACAAACTTTGTACACTCTACGAGCTGTTTGCAGCCACAATTAAATGCTGATATTTCTCCTCAACGTCTTCCTGTTTTTTTTTTTTTGAAGGGAAATAATATATATAAAAAACGTACCTGTTGGATGACTAAGTTGTTGATATTCTCATGAAAAATGAATTTCATTTAGTAAATAACTCAATCGTATGGAACATTTTGGTTGGCCTAAGACTTATAATAACATAAATGAATATACTTATTTAGCAAAACTCATTAAGACCTGCCACTATGAGGTGATCAGAAAGCAAACCGTGGAAATGCGTATGAGTTTTCAAGAATCCTTTGTTACAAATTAAGTAATGGTCCGCGTAAGAACTAGGAAGGCCAAACGCAAAATCGATTAAAAGTGTGAACTCTTAATATTAATATCAATTAAATCGACGAATCTGATTGGTGGACGTCCAAGAATCGCCGAAAAAACGACGAAAAAACCGACATAAACAACATTTTTCTGCTTAGTTTTCCCCAGGTCTCTTCTGTCTACCTCACGGTCAAATATTAGCATTGTTCTATGCGTCAATCAAAAATTAGAGCTATTGCACTAGCTTATTATTCTTTTGCCTAGTTCTTACACGGACCATTACTTAATAATATCTCGATTCGCTTAAATCTAAAATAAATAAAACACATGACTTAAGTAATTTATATCGCAAAATAGTATGGTACAATAGTACCAAACTATTTTCTATGGTCTTACTGACCAACAAAACGGAACTTTGCAAGAGCTAAGCATCTCCCAATCAAATGATAGCATTTGTATCAGTGTAAGCGTTTCTGATCTTCTGGCTCTTAAAGGTTACTACTATATTAAGAGCCAACCTCTGAAAACTGATAAGTATCGATGTAGGCGATTAGTCATTTTATACAGCAAAAGTAACTTTTATTTGTCTTCTTGACCAATGATCAGGAATGATCTTAATTCAGGTCAAATTATTTTTTTTCTACACGAAGAAAATGCTAATATTTCTACTATTGTTAGCTTTTCTGATCTACTGGTTCCAAAAGGTTACTACTCAGTATTAAGATGCAACCTCTAAAAAATTTCTAAAATCGATGTAGTTCATAATTATTTTATATTATAAAAGAAACTTTTACTGCAGCTCAATTCACTTTCTAAAAGCAAAAACCAAATACATGAATACAAGCAGAATTCCCGTACGCAAAGCTACGCCACAAAATGTAATAACTGACACAAAATGTAATAGTAACGCAGAATGTAATAACTTTTGCCACAAAATGTAATAGTAACGCAAAATGTAATAACTTTCGACGCAAAATGTAATAACGTCGGTAACGCAAAATGTAACAACTTTTGACGCAAAATGTAATACACAAAAGTAACGCAAAATGTAGTAGCACAAAATGTAATAATGTTTTGGTTGGTATATGTTTGTTGGAAATATTGTAGAGGTCAGTAAGGGGTAAGTTGGCCGACCGCAGGCCACTGTTTATCAGTAGTAACCTGAAACCAAGTAACACATTCCTCTGTCGTTTTGATAAGACTTAGTATACCAATGCTGGTCACGTCTTCGTTCTAGTCGACCATGAACACCATATTGTGGTATTGGTTTTTATTCATAGCCATTGCCAGTAACGTGCAACAAATTTCCGCAATTTCATCACTCGACGATGAGACGTATGAGACATTCCTCGAGTTGTTCAAAGGAAAATTTAACGTCCCATTGAAGCAAAGAACCACCAAGCAGAAATCCGCTCTTGTACGGTTTTGGCGAAATCGCGACCATGTATCTCTGAAAGGGGGCAAGGTATGCTACGATGGTAAGCCAATAATGAAAAAATCAGCTGTATCGAGCATTGTAGCGAAAGCATTCAAGGCAACAAAAGGTTCGGGTGTGAGGAAAATCTATCACCATCTAAAAGATGTCTGTAGTGGCGTGGGAGAAAGAGACGTCAGAAGTGTGCTTGGAAAGTCGCGCCTACATCAACGACTAAATGTTCGATTCCAAAACAAAGCTGCTTTAAAGCCAGTACGCGCTAAAGCTGTACAAATCCGCCATCAGGTGGATTTAGTAAGCATGGAAAGTATGCCAGTCAAGTGGAAAGGAAAAGTATTCAAGTATGTCTTGTCCATTTTAGACGTATTTAGCCGGTACCATTGGCTTTTTCCACTGGAGGGGAAGAAAAGCAGCTCGATCGCGGCGGCGCTTTCAAACGTTTACAAAGAGCATGGGCCTCCTCGCGTCATACAGCACGACCAGGGGCGAGAATTCGACGGTGCTGTCAATAGACTGTGCAAGAAGCTTGGTATTAAAGTAATTAAAGGGCGTCCATACCACCCGCAGTCACAGGGAAAAGTAGAACGGGCCCACAGAACATTTAAGAAAAAGATTATGTACGATTTATTGACTATGCGGAAAACAGGAGTGAACTGGGCAAAATGTTTACCAGAATACGCAAGAGCATTAAATCAAGAAGTTAAGGAGGAGCTATCTTGGAAGTCTGCCTTTGAAGTTTATTATGGGCGCAAACCTTTCAGGAAAGATGAACTATCAGAGGCCACTACTGCACAAGAATGGAATGTCGAGAACGAAGCTTACGTGGAGATGATGTCTTCGCGACCAAAAGATTACGAATCCCATGATATACAAGTTAATCGAATACGGAAAGCTGCTTCCGTGGCAAGTAAAAGATGCGAAAACCGCATGATCCAGAAAGGACTGAGGAACAATCCACCTTCAGTTTATGATATTGGTGAAAAGGTGCTGATTCGCTACCCTGCGGCGAACAAAATAGGTAGCAAGAGGTCTATCTTAACGGCAAGAATACTTAAGAGAAATTTGAAAACTTGTAAATACAAAGTTCAATTTACATTTCCAGCTGGCTCTTCCAAGATTCTGACTAAATGGATTTCCGTTAATGACATGACAAGTACAACACTTGATAAAGAAAAGAGGAAGAGAAAGCTCGCATGCCACAGTAGCAAGAAAATGCACAAAAAGAAGTATTTGATACCGTTCTCAAATCATAGGGAGAAATTCACTGACATGCAGTCTGAGATGAATTTTTTAATCAGCTGCGACCCGCCCAAAGATGGCAACTGCCAATTTTCTGCACTTTGTCATGAGCTTGTGAACATTGGCGTCTTCCGGTCTGCAGAAACATTAAGAAAAGAGATTGTGTCATTTGTGGAGTCGCATCCAAACTCTTCAGACGGGACTCCTCTGGAATTATTCGCTGGCACACCTTGGAGCCAATATCTGCGATTAATGGCACGCAATGGAACACATGGTGATCACTTAACGCTCCAAGCAGCAGCTGATATATTTAATATACAAATTGTTGTATATTCCACTCTCGGTGCAACGGCTACGCAGACAATTTCCCCTACGAATGGCTGTCCCATTGCGACATTTTATCTAGGTCACTTCGCTGAGGGAGCTGGAGAGCATTATGTGTGCTTGGCAGACGAAACAATGTCTGATCGCTCCGACACAGAGTACAATTGTCTTTCCACCGTCCAAGATGAACAGTCCGATTTAGGTAGCATATCAGGTTTAAATGAACCAGGGGATCAGTCCCAGAGCGATGCAGATCAATACGCTCCTGACATCAATACAACCCATGGTAACCGAACCCGATTACATGAAAATGAAGAGCAAGATACGAATAACCAATGTGGATATGAGCAGCAGGGAAACGATCGTGCAAGTTAGTTTAACGAGTGTAATACAGATTATGGTGCTTACAGTAATCCTGATGTTTTGGAGGACGTTACAGAAACAACAGGGGGAAGTTATCCAGAAATGCGAAGTTCTGAGCCGCCCGACACAGAGCATAATTGTGTCCTCCCCGTCCAAGATCAACAGTCCGAATTGGATGGGGCATGTCAGTCCCATACCAAAACAGATCGACACGCTCCAGACGTCAACACAGCCCATGGTGACCGAACCGGATTGCATGAAAATGAAGAGCAAGGTACCAATAACGAATGTGGATATGAACAGCAGGAAAATGATCCTGCAAGTCAGTCAAACGGGTGTAATACAGACTATGGTTCTTTCCTTAATCCAGATGTTTTGGAGAACATTATAGAAACAACAGTGGGGAGATATCCACAGATGGGGGAGACCCTGAGAGCTGTTTCGCGGTTTTTCAAACGGATCGTCGACAACGTACCTCTTCCACAAATTTACCTTCCAGAGCTAGCAGATGTTGCCGACATACACCAGCTAAGCATACGAAAAATAATAAACATAAAGGGAAAGAACAGTGGAGCAGTAATCGCTCTAAAACACATAATTAATGCTAAGAACTGGACAAACGCTTGGGTTCGCTTAGTAGTTTACAGCTATGGGTGGTACGGTGTCTCCAAGATTTACTGGAGAACCCGCAATTAAAAGAGCCCTGAAATAGTTTAAAGTTTAAGTTTCAGTTTACATTTTCAAGTTTCATTTTTTCCTTCCTCAGAGTTGCAGTTAGATTTCGTTTGAAATAAGATTTTCATCAATTTAAAATATATATGCATAATTCTTTTACCAATTTTGATTTAAAAAAAAGGTGCTGACTCGCTTCTAGCGTGATATTGCAAGACGTTAAATTGGACAAAGTCGCTTGTTTGTTAGTACGTTAATTAGTGTGACAATACAACGGATAAAGAATTGAATGATATTTCATTGTTGCTATATAAAGTTAGCATATATACCATTACAAATCGTTCTTTTTGTACCTTAATTTCAAAATAAAGAAAGGCATGTGTTATTTGGAGGGCTTTTTTGTATGAAAAAAATACTTTTCTACGGGAATTTAACGAGAGTTCACCTATTCACCCCTTTTCCCCTGGAAAAATCAAAGTAGCCTTTTGGAAAAACTCGTGGCGTCCGCCAGTTTAAAAAAAAGACATATGTTTTGTCCCTTATCCACATGTAATTCCTTATATTTCGAATACATATATACCAACCAAAACATTATTACATTTTGTGCTATTACATTTTGTGTTACTTTTATTTATTACATTTTGCGTCAAAAGTTGTTACATTTTGCGTTACCAACGTTATTACATTTCGCGTCGAAAGTTATTACATTTTGCGTTACTATTACATTTTGTGGCAAAAGTTATTACATTTTGCGTTACTATTACATTTTGTGTCAGTTATTACATTTTGTGGCGTAACAGCAAAGCTATAATAAAACACTTAAGTATGATGAATAACCAATTTAAGTTGAAGGTAAAATTTTGTGGTCTAAAAATTTTTTACAATATCTGCTTTGGCTCCTTGCACGGGCCAATTCTTCTTGCTGTGTTTTGCTTAACTACTTAGTATGTTTTATTGTCTTGTTGACAGATGTTATTAAACCTTCAGTAGAGAATATGTAACTACAAATAATAGCAGATATCGATTTCGGGTTATTTAAACCATAAAATAGTGGCAAATTCTAGTGAAGTATATGAAGAAAGTATTGCAGGGCTCTCTTGTTTCAAGAAAGATGCCTGCAGTCACGTCAGATTGCTGATACCATATACCGTTTGCCGAGGACATAATTAGTGACAAATAGCAATTCTGTTGTCGTTTTCTCCAGTCATTTATCAGTATGATACTTTCACTGATAACATTCTAATAATATATACGCTTTGTTAGAAAGCTGTCAGTAAAAAATCCGCTCTTCTTTGTTTTCTGTTTAGCATTACACACTTAACAGACAAATCAAGCAAGAAACATGACATGTCATGTTGGGGGGATTGTTAAAAAAAACCCTTGATTACGTGAGATTCTTGTCTACAAAACACGGTAATTTCTTGGGATCGAGTCTCTATTTTGTAGGTACTGTTTCAAAGCTACAAAGATTTTCGATTCCCAAACCTTTAATGTTGTAATTGGGACATCTATTCATTAGAACCAGAAAAAGATTGTCTACATACCTTCAACTGTCAGCGTTGCAGGCTTAGAGGTATTGCTTCCTTCACTGTTGTTTGCTACACATTTGTACTCTCCTGCATCTGTCCTGCTAAGATTTGTTATACTCAGCTTTGTTCCATCTTGACTAATACTGATTCTGGAATCTGCACTGGAATTTACATCCAAATTATTTTTCTGCCACGTGATGTTTGGTTTTGGCACCCCAGCTGCATTGCAAGATAGAGTCACGTCTTCTCCTTCGTTCTTAGTGACATTCTCTGGATGATTGGTGAATTCAGGTGGATCTGTTATGAAAGAATGAATGCATCTGTTATTGGTAACAAAAGTATCAAGTCAAAGAATTTTCTAATACAAATGAAAAAGTAGTTACAATGTAATAATAATCGCAGAAGTCGGTTTTTCCATCAGTCCCATCCGTGAATAGGCAGTAAATTCTGGTGGAATCTATGAGGAAGATATTGCAACGCTCTTTTGTCTTAAGAAAACATGCATGCAGTCACGTCAAATTGCTGACCCCATATACCATTTGTCGAGGAAATAATTTCTTACAAAAAGCAATTCTGTTCTCATTTTTTGTACTCTTTTGTCAGTCTGGTGTTTTTACTGACTAGGTATTGATAATATCTTTTGTGAAAAAGCCGTTCAATTATCTGCTATTTTTGTATTTCAGTTAAAAAATACACACCGTAACTGGCAAATTAAGCAACAAACTTGAAATGTCGTGTTTTAACGATTAAAGGATCTTTTTTTGAAAGAAATGAGAAACTCTTTGCTTACTTAGGATGAACTTACTATCCTTTACCTCCTGTTTTAAAGTTTTAAAGACTTTCCATTGCCATACCTTTGTTATTGTAATTAAAATACTATTTGTCATTATAACAAGACAAAGATTGTCTCCATACGTTCAACTGTCAGCGTTGCAGGTTTAGAGGTGTTACTTCCTTCACTGTTGTTTGCTACACACTTGTACTCTCCTGCATCTGTCCTGCTAAGATTTGTTATATTCAGCTTTGTTCCATCTTGACCAATACTGATTCTGGAATCTGCACTGGAATTTACATCCAAATTATCTTTCTGCCAGGTGATTTTTGGTGTTGGCACTCCAGTTGCATTGCAAGATAGAGTCACGTCTTCTCCTTCCTTCTTAGTGACACTCTGCGGATGGCTGATAAATTCAGGTGGATCTTTTGCAAAAGAATGGATGTATGTATTGTTGGTAAAGAAACTGTTGATCTCATGGTAAGAGCTGCTTAATGCCTTTCTTAACTCTTAATACCTTGATTACTGTAAGCCTTTCTGAGCCAATGGTTATTTAAGGACGCGACATTACTATATTCAGAGCTCCTGCTCTTAATGGCTGTACCAAATGCCTTACCTGATGAAGAGGTAGTGTTTTAAGAGCTTACTGTTAAATAAAATTTAGTTTAGTGTAAGAGTAAACACAAGGAAGGCCATATCGCAGGCAGTACACTGATTAGCCCAGCTTTAAAAATCAACAGGATTTGATGTATTTAATCATTTTATATTGCAACATCCTAATTATTATTATTATTATTATTAAGTCTCTTATACAGTCTTATTGACCAGGGATAACAAACTTTGTACACTCTAAGAGCTGTGCACTGCCACAACTAAATGCTGATATTTATTGGAGGGAAATTATATATATAATAAACGTACTTGTTAGATCAATAAATTGTTGATATTCTCGGGGAGAAAATAATTTCATTTTATAAATAACTCGATCGTAAGGAACATTTTGGTTGGCCTAAGACTTATAATAACATAAATGAATATAATTTTTAGCAAAACTCATTAAGACCTGCCACTATGAGGTGATCAGAAAGCAAACCGTGGAAATGAATATAAGTTTTTAAGAATACTTTGTTACAAGATAATAATATCTCGATTAACTTAAATCTAAAATGAATAAAACCCATGACTTAAGTAATTTATATCGCAAAACAGTATGGTACAATAGTACCAAAGTATTTTCAATGGTCTTACTGACCAACAAAACGGAACTTTGCAAGAGCTAAGCATCTCCCAATCAAATGATAGCATTTCTATCAGTGTAAGCGTTTCTGATCTTCTGGTTCCTAAAAGTTATAAAGTATCGATGTAGGCGATTAATCATTTTATACCGCAAAAGTAACTCTGTATATTAGTGCCGCCACAATCAAACGCTGATATTTTTCACGAATGACCTCGTATTTTTCTTAATGGAGGTCCTATATATGATAAATGTACTGATTGGATTACTAGTGTTGATAGTCATGAAGGAGACCAATTTTAGGTTTTTCAGTAACTTGAATGCATTCAATATTTTGATTGACGTAAAACCCTATAAAAATTTTAATAAATACATTTATTTGACAACACTTATACCGCCCTGCTGTTACGAGCTATTAGAGAACGGAACGTAGGTAGGAACTTTACTTTCGAGTTGTTAGAGGACTCTTTCAAATGGTTAGAAAATATTATTTTTAACACAAGAAAAATGAAAATGTTACATTCAAAAGAACATTAAGCTTCCTTTTTCAATGTGTGTTTATTAAACTTTTTTCACAAACAGCTAAGAAAAATACAAAACTCATTCACCTAAAAA
The DNA here is from genome assembly GCA_949710005.1 of Ricordea florida. Taxonomy (NCBI): domain Eukaryota; kingdom Metazoa; phylum Cnidaria; class Anthozoa; order Corallimorpharia; family Ricordeidae; genus Ricordea; species Ricordea florida. The sequence goes on from OX453272.1 coordinate 26,968,130, forward strand.
AATGACTTGCAAGGACATAAACAATAAGCCGTTCCGCACCGCAGTGTAGTATTTCATAATTTTTTTTAGAGTGGTGTATTCTCCAAAAAAAACACAACTGTGAATTTAATTTTGATAAAATCCATGTTGTTATGTGAGAAACCTCATGGTTAATATATGTGCAGAATAAATAATGGCTCTAAGTTAAAGGAAAAATGTAGTGGTCTAAGAATCTTTACAATGTCTGTCCTGGTTATTTCCAGGGGCCAATTGCTCTTCCTTTATTTTGTTTAACTACTTATGATGTTTCATTGTTTTGTTGACTAAAGTTACCAAATATTGTAAGAGCAACTGAAGGCCTTTATCAAATGGTTATGTCTTGATTATGGTAAGTCGTACCGACATGCTGTTCATAAATGGGGTTAATACCATGTAAAAAATCTTACCTGTTCGATGAATTGTTGATTGAGATGCTGGTGAAAAACTTAAATATTAGTTTCTTAAGAAAAGAGTACAAACAATTTGTTATAAATTAATAATATCTCGATTCGCTTAAATCTAAAATGAATAAAACCTATGACAACTATTTTATATCGCAAAATACAAAAGTACCAAGAGTATTTTCAATGGTCTTATTAAACAACTATACGTAACTTTGTAAGAGCATCTCATAATCAAATGCTAATATTTCTATCGGTGTAAGCTTTTCTGGTTCCTAGAGATTACTTCTATATTAAGAGCCAACCTCTAAAAACTCATAATCAATCAAGTTGATTAATGTCCCTTGATGAAGGGGCCATTTGCTCTTACTGTGTTACGTAGATAAGTTAGTTAGTTTTATTGCTCTTTTTAACGGTGATAAAAAAGAAAACTTTTTTGACCCTTTTAAGTCCTTTATTACATCCATTTTGAAATCACAGGTGATCCCTGCAATTTGATTGGCCCATAGCAGTGTAATTTATTCACGACTGATCGCATTATCTTATGCTCTAAATCTAAACAAAAACAAAAATAAAACAGCCAATCAAATTTACAGGCCGGTTTAAATGAACCAATCAAATTGCTTTTGCCTTTGTTACACTCGATTAAGTTTTTAACAGATGACTTCTATTTAAAATTGAAATGTTAAAAAGTTTCCGGTTCCTCTTATATCTAAAAACCGGCCACGATCTCAAAACTGGATGTAATAAAGTGGTAACTGCGCACTCGTTCAATATTTGAAATCACATGTATGATTGCAGACCAAAATGCACTCCACTCAGTTTAATCACCAATATTTATTCAATCCTGATATTTTAATTAATTAAAGCTGTGCTGACCTACTGCTTCCTTAAGGTTACTACCTTACCAAGACCCATTGCAGTAAATGACTGTACAAAATGCCTTACCTGTTGGAGAGGTAGTAAATGTAGAGCCTGTTGATAAATCGAATTCAGTTGGTAACGAGGAAAAAATTATATTGCAAGCAATATTCCCACTAGCCCAGCTCAGTGGTTTTCCAATTGATCGCTGTAGAACACACTAAGTTACAGTCGGCAAGCCATTTATCAGTTTGGCTTCTGCTGGGGCATTTTTTTTCATAGTCCAGTCTATTAGGCTTGTTAGCTCTCAAGAAGCGATTGACAAAGTTGTCGACCTATTGCTGTAAATGATTGTACAAAATGCCTTACCTGTTGGAGAGGTAGTAAATGTAGATCCTGTTGATAAATTAAATCCAGTTGGTAACCAGAAAAAAAGTCATATTACAAGCAATATTCCCACTAGCCCAGCTCTTAAAATTCAGTAAAATCGATGTATTTGATCAATAAATATTGCGGATGTTACTTTAAGGTGAGATTGAATGAAAATTATTTGTCGCTATGAAATAGTTTTGGAAGATGATCAGTTTGGATACGTTGGTGCATCGAAAAGGGGATTTGTAAGTGGTTTTCCAATTGATCGCTGTAGAACACACCATAGCCAGAAATTCCGAACCGGGCGTTTGCAATAGACCGTAACGCTTAGAATATTAATTTGCTGAAGAAGAGAAGAACCAGTATGGGCTTCATATAAAACCAGCTTATAAAATTCGTACAATGGATGCAACAGCCCCATCCCAATGCTAGATCGAATAATACGCATCAGTACTTTCATTGTATAATTATTTTGTTTTGGTAAATCAAACACTCGTTGCGGTTTTCTTGGTTATTTTATTCCGAATAAATGCCCTTTACAACACACTAAAATGGCGCCTACCTTCGTCAATGACACTTTCAAAATCTTGACTCAGCTGAAATCGTCTGCTGGAATCGATCCATCCCAATCAAATAATTTACGTTCGAAGATGGTATTCCACATTTACGGCAAAAAATACTTTGTACACCCCGAAAATCTTGCGGCTTTTTTAGCTTACTTTCAGCAAATATGAAGGCATCCACGAACAGTAATTGTACTAAATTCTGTGCCTAAACGATCGCCATTTTGATACCATCAGCTCAAGGACAGATAAAAGACTGTTAGCTACATGGTGTGATTACGAGGCTGGAGGCTCGGTGGATAATGGTTTTTTGGAGGGAATTTTGGAATTATTATTTTTTTTTTTTGGGGGGGGGGTTTCCGGCAAAAAGAAAGCATGCGCTACAGCCAAACATTTACCGCTCCATTTCTTTCACGTCTTTCGACGAGCCTTTCGACTTCCCAATGAGTAGATCTTGTGTACTTAAGTATCTTCTTTGGCAAAACAAAGTCGGCATCAGCGGATGAATTAGCATTTAGCTCGGATAAATACCCTCTCTGAGTTTTATTACGCGACGCCATTTTGGTTGACCTTTAAACGATGGACCAATCACACCCTAGCGTTATTGACAGGTTATCATGTGTGCTGGTGCGTAACAGAAATAAGCACCACCCACTTTGGTTCGGAATTTCTGGCTATGCTAAGTTACAGTCGGCAAGCCATTTATCAGTTTGGCTTCCGCTGGGGATTTTTTTTTTTTCATAGTCCAGTCTATTAGGCTTGTTAGCTCTCAAGAAGCGATTGACAAAGTTGTGGACAATTTTGCTTTCTGAGAATTGAAGTTCTTTAGCTTTTCTTATAGACTTTGTAGCTGACACAACACGGTAGTAGGTAACAAAATTTGTTTAAATGTTAAAATGTTTTTTTTTTAAATCAGAGAAAGGCAGGAAACTGTTTTCGTCTTTCATTAAGTCTGTCACTTGGACTCTTCTTGAAGACTACGATTTATAGTAAATTGGTCTATTCTTCACTCTTATGAGAGAGTTTTGCCATAAGTTTAAGAAAAGAAGATCGTCCAGAGATTTTACGCTGTCATCGAAATTAATTTCTGACGTACCATACATGCAAGATTTTCATTAAGAACGTATCAGATACATTTATATACTTTGACATGTCATAATCGTTGAGGTTTCCCTTGAAAATTTCAGGACCGCCTAGTTTTTGAAGTTCTGAGTCACTATCTAAGTATTTTTTAACCCAAATTGACTTAATTGCTTTATTAAAAGAGTTAGGGTCTATCATTTTCAATCCTCCATCCTCATAGTCACTTATTATGACGTTACGTTTCATTTGTTCGCCTTTACCATTCCAAAGAAAGTCATAAAACATGTTGTTGATCTCATCAATAGCACGGCTATTTGTTGGTAAAGAAGAAAGTATGTAGACATGCTGAGATTTAATTAAGCTATTTAGTGCAACGATTTTTCCCAGGAGGGTTAAACGGCTGTGTTCGCAACAGCTTAGCTGATTCCGAACTTTTTCCAATTTTTCGTTATAGTTCTCATTCATGCTAGTGGTAGGGTCTGTTGAAATGCAAACGCGTAAGGCCTTTTTACCCATTTTAGGTTCTTTTCAGGGCAAAGGTTTCTTTACGTCCAGTGTAGGCACCAATCGAGAGTGCTTCTGTTTTTATATTGCTGAGGTGCAACCCCGATATTTTGCTAAAAGATTCTAAATCATGCAAAGCGGCTAAAAATTACGATTTGGAACCGTCTAGAATAAGTGTAGTGTCATCAGCATATTCTATTGTTTTTTTCTAATTCTCTTGTTTTGTCATCCAGTTCCTTTTGTTTTTCCAGTATTTCCTTTTCACCACCAATACTAGATTCAAGTTCTGTCTGAAGTGTTAAATTGATTTTACTAATTCGTTTTCCTGATATGATAAACTGGTCTTTTTAACTTTACCGTATTTTATTGTTTGTTCCCTAACCTTCATTTTAATCATTTCCCAAGTTAAAGCAGCATTTACAGTTTCATCATGTCGATATTCCTTTTCGACATCTTCAATTGTCAGTCGTATTTGATTTATGTAGTCAATCTCTGTCAGCAAAGACACATTTAATTTCCAGAACCCCGGACCTCTTGAATTGGAGTGAAGGGCGATTTTAACAATTTTCAAAGAATGATCTGTTTTCAAGCCTGCTACAATGTCGGCGTGTGTAATATTGCACATTAGGCTTTGGCTCACTACGAAGAAATCCAATCGACAATGAATTTCAGGTTTAGTGCGACGTCAAGAGTACTTTCCGGTATCAGGACTTAGCACTCTCTATGCATCTACGAGGTCCATTTTGGCTGCGTAGTCATTAATAATATTGACTGCCTTAGTGTGAGTCCTAGCTAGGCCACATGACTTGTCGATTGTCGGATCTAATACTAAATTAAAATCCCCACCTATAATGATTTCATCGCACTGGAAATCTTTTAAATGGTTAAAAAAAAACATTCAAAGAAAGTTGGGTCGTCCTTATGTGGTACATACACAGTAGCCAAGGTGACACATTTTCCATTTGCTTTGATGTCGCAGATAGTAAATCTACCGGACGGGTCTAAAGAGATCTCTTTGAAGTTTAAAGGTAAAATTGTTGTTGACAAGAATACCAACACCTCCACTGCAATTAAACAAGGCTTTATAGCCCCATGCACCCTGATTTCCATAAAGACATTTTGTTTTCAGAACAGTGTGTTTCTTGTGACGTAAATTGATAATTTTTTTTGCTCTGAGCCAGTTGAAGACTTCTCTTCGTTTGCGGTGTTCTCCTAGCTTTTGAACATAAAGTGTACATACTTTAAGATCTGTCATAGCACAGGAGATACAATAAACTTAGTTTGGGGAAAAACCATGCAATGGAGAATATCAAACCGAAGCTAGTGAAGAAAATAACAAAAGCAGAAAGAAAAAATAAAGACTAGTATCTGTTTTAAAGCCACGAGTAAACAAAGGAAAAGAACACCAATATATCATCATTATGAGGCAAACTCCCAGTGGGGTTCGTATTCTAATGCCTTTTCAAGAAAAGTTCGACCTTCACACTTGTAAACATCCAGTTCTAGGTACTCAACGTCTGGTATCTCTAATCCAATCGCCGCAGTTAGTCTCAACAAATCGCCGTTAGGTAAAATAGTTTTCCCTTGGGTTTGAAGTGTTCAATGAAAAATTCTTCTATAAGTGGGGATTCTTCAGATCCTGAGTCAAAAAGGCGAGGTACGTCTACTTCACCCAATCATACTGTGACCACTGGGCACTCTCCAACTGCTTTTTCGTACATCCATATTCGAGCCATTGTCATCCCCTCCTGTCACTTGGCTCCTGGAGGCAGGGCGAGTTAGTTTGACGACTGGGCAGGAGTTAGGAACTTCAAAATTTCTCAATAAATGTTTGCGTAAGAACCTCCAGAAGATCGTCTGGGTTACTTCTGTCCTTCTTGTTGTACATTTGCACCTCTACCTTGACGGGCTCTTCCAGATTAGACATTATGAAGTCCGCGCTCTCGGCTGAAGTCATATCCCTTGCCTCGAATGTAGTCTTTAGTTCATCGGCAAGATCTTCAGCCGGTTGGTCGCCTTCTGTCTTCTTTTTTTATCTCGAGGACAAGACAACAATGTGCTTCTGATCAACGGTACTGGGTGTCGCAGTTGCAATGATGACAATGCTTCTTCGTTCTTCTCCGTCAATTCTTTGCAAGTTTTTCTTTAACTCCCCAGCAGACGATGATAATTCGGTGTTAATGTTGTTGTTGTTGCAATCACCCTTTTATAAAGCTGGTTTTTTAATTGGTTTCTGACTTTTGCAATCCTGTTCGCAGCGCCAAATGTGACCGAGGCAGATTCTGGTGTTGTTATTTATACAACGAAACAGATCGACTTGTAGCCACAATGTTATATATAGGTATTGTTCGACTGTTAGGACTGCACATGTGCAGTTACACCTGGGATTCGGATGTTAAAAATAAAACAGAACTGAGTTGCGTTTACTTGTCCGCATTAATTATTATCCGTTAACAACAAACAATAAAATTTATTCATGCAGGAATTTACAAATATTAAACAAGAAGAAAAAAGAAAGGATGATTACGAGCAAACCTGAATGAGATGAATCGCGTACCACTAACATGGAGTTTAACTTTTGTTATGAGGAGAAGATTCCAGAAAACCTATTATGTATGCGGATGTCTATGTTGTCACGCAATCTTCGTTATAGAGAATTCTAGAGCACTCTAACATGAAGCAAACAAGTGGAGTAACTTTCTATAAATAGTTATTACTGTAATCTTTCGAATTTTCTAGAACTATCTTAGAATGTATTTAAAGAATGCTATCGCACAGATCTTACACTTACGTACAGACGCTCAGAGTGAGTCTAAAGTGGTTAAGAGTTATGTGGAGATCGCGCCGTTCGCAGTGACTGAAGAAGCTATCGGAGGAAGAAATCAAGAGTTGTTTTCTCTCAAGTGGATATCACAAAGGAGTTCGTGAGTTAAACTGTCAAGTGATGACTGAATTTATCTAGTTTTAAAGGATAGCTTGTTAGCGCTTAGAGTATATTGAAGTTAGCGTCGCTCCCTTTGTAGACCACTCGTATTATTTTAGTTCTCAGTTACAAATAATTAGTTGAGTTCGTAGCGGAAGTACTTTTGTCATTCTTTTTCTGTACGGACAGAGAAAACAGGCGTATTTATATATTTATTTGTCTTGTAACAGAACAATTGGGGGCCTTTCCGGTAGCGAATTCTAGAAAGTTCGAAAGTGTACGAGCGGATTAAGAGGAGCTCAGCGTACCAGCGAATTAAGTGTACGAGTAGAATGAACAAGAATTTTGTATTGCGTAAGTGGTTTACAAGATTACGGAATTTAGTCCAGAGACGTTTATGTCCGAGATAAGTGAAGATATATTCAACGAGTTAAAGAAAGATGAGCTATTTTCATTAGCAAAGTATTTACAGTTAGAGGTTAAGAAGGCCATAGGAAAACATGAGATTCAGAATATAATATTTAAGCATTTGGTAAGGTTTTCGAGGAAACAGCTTTGAAAGGGCAGATGAAACCTGAGTCAGTTTTAAGCGAACTTCAATTTTAGTTAGAACTAAAAAAAGTTAGAAATACAGGAAAGGCCTGAAAGGGAAGGTAAGCAAGTAATACTCGAGAGGGAAGAGAAGGAAAGACAAGAAAGACTCGAGAGGGATGAGAAGGGATGACAAGAAAGACTTGAAAGCAAAGAAAGACAGGAAAGACTTGAAAGGGAAGAAAGAGAAAGATTGGAAAGGTTAGAGGAAAAGAAATTACAGCATGAAATAGAAATGAAAAGGTTAGATATACAATCCAAGTCAGGTTCTAGTTCAAAGTTTGATATTACTAAGTATATAAAGTTTGTTCCACCTTTTCAAGAGCGACCAAGTTCTACCATCTTCATGGTCTGGTAACCAAAGAAGTCGTCGGAATCCAGAGCCCCAGGGTCCAAATAACAACCATGGAAATTGTTCAAATTCCGGGTGGTCCAGAGGAAACAGGAATGTGCCGAACATATAACATTTTAAGACACCCCCTTGCTACTACTGTACTGTAGAAAAGAGGGTCACATACTGTCCGAGTGTCCAGAGAAGTTGAAAACAGAGCGTCAGCGACCGAATGGTGGGTCCAAGCCTAATGTTTTTATCGCCAAGTCAGCTCAGTTGCTGTTGATACTGAGGACCAGCCCATCAAATCTCTGGAAGTGAAGCCTGAATCAGTAGTGATAGAAGGTGACAGTACCCTGGACAAATCAGTTATGCATATTTTCGAGCCGTTCATCCATGATGGAACAGTGTCTCTGTCAGAGTATACGCCCACTTCTGTTCCAATCTAGATTTTAAGAGATACCGGAGCTTCACAGTCCCTGATCCTTGGTAACATTCTGCCATTTTCCAGTGAGTCAGCAACCGGTGCCAGTGTCCTTATCCTTGGGATTAATTTTTCCGAGTACACTCCGTTGCCGCTACACGTGGCTTACCTGAAGTAAAGTCTTGTTTCTGGACCCATAAAAGTTGGAATACGGTCGTCATTGCGTTTTAAAGGAGTACATCTGATCCTTGGGAACGACCTCGCAGGTGACAAAGTTGTGAATCCTGTTGTCACAGAAAAGCCTCGTTTGGAACCATGTCAAGATCCAGTAGAGACAGTATTTCCCAGCCTTTATCCAGCATGTGTTGTAACAAGAGCTATGAATAAGATGATTCAAGAAAAAGAGGAAGGGCTCGAATTAGCAGATACAATCGTTGGAAAAGAATTCAATGAAGAGCCACTGGAAATCCCTGAAGTTGATGTTGAAAACACTTTTTCAGAGATGTCTACCCCCCCAGTTTGTTGCAGAACAGCGGAAAGACCCAGATATCTCAAGTTTATTTGACAGAGTAGTTGACGAAACTGAGATTGCACAAGAACCCATCTGTTATGTATGGCATACCGCTGGCCATTATGATTGTTGATATTAAACCATGCGGTCTGAGACTCAACATGGCGTTCATGTTGTGTATATATAACATGGTGTCAATATAGTGGGATTTCGAGCGCCACCGACTAGAAGAAAGCCTTAAGAAATGGCAGAAGGTTACACAAATTCGTCGTTCAACTGGCCAAGAATGAACTGGGACGCTTCGGACCTGAGTAAAGAGTGGGAAAGGTTTTATCAACATTGCGAATTCACGTTCGGAGGACCGCTCAGCAAATGCACCGAAAAGGAGAAAGTATGCAACTTGATGAGCTTCGTCGGCGATAAAGGCCGGGAAATCTACCTCACCTTCCAGTGGGAAATTGTGCAAATTGGATCCGGAGAATCCGCTCAAAATGTAAGTGAAAAAGACATACTCGCGAGAGTCGTCGGAAAGTTCAAATCTCACCTCGAAGCCAAGAAGAACCCTATTATGGCGGCAGTTAAATTTGATCGAAGACGCCAGTTGCAAGAAGAAACATTTGACTCTTTCGTCACTGATCTGAAACTGCTGGCCCGAGGCTTGGATATGACAGAAACGAATAAATTAATTCGGAACGCCATTGCGTGCAAATCACTAGACGAACGAGTACGGCAACGCTGCTTGGAGAAAAGTAAAAACCTTACCTTGGAGATGGCAATTGACATCGGTCGGATGTTCGAAGCGACCAAAGATGGAATGCAAGTGATGTCTGGCGAAGACCCAAAAGTGGAGGTCAACAAACTTGCATGGAAGGATAGCTCAACCAAGAGGTTCAAAACGCGCGGGAAACAGAAGACACGGAAAGAGAACAAGGAGCAAGTTCAAAAGTGCGGTAGATGTGGATACACTGTTCACAAGCCACAAGACAAATGTCCAGCTAAAAATGAATCATGCAAGAGGTGCAAGAAAATTGGACATTTTGCCCAAGTATGCAGAAGCAAGACAAGAAATGTCAACCTGTTGAATGAAATGCACTATCCAAGCGAAGATTATTCCAGTGATGAAGAAGGCCCTGACAGTGATGTGCAGTTGTTACACGTAACAAGTCTGGAGATGAAAAGCATCAATGATAAGCAGAGCCCCCGTGAAAATGATGAATGGTGGGAGGTTGTAGAAGTAGGTAACAGTTCCCTACACTGTCAGCTTGACACCGGTGCCTATGCGAGTGTAATTAACACAGCTCAGCTCAAGCAAGTAGCTCCAGGTGCCCAGATCAAGCAAACAAAGAAGACCCTAGTGTCGTACAGCCAACACCGAATCACACCAAAAGGCTACGTCACCCTTCCCGTAAGATTCAAAGGCAACGAGTTAAATGTGAACTTCTATGTCATAGAGAGTAAGCAGAAACCAATATTGTCAGGCAAAGTTTGTCAAGGCCTTAACTTAGTCCATCGAGTACACAAAGTACATGTTGATCCAAACCTTAAGGAACTGCTTAACCAGCATCCGGATCTTCAAAGTGCATCTGGAGCTATGCCTGGAACCTACTCTATCAAGATTGACCCCACAGCAACACCTGTAGTTCATGGTCCTCGCAGACAACCGGCAGCACTCCTTCCAAAGATTGTAGCCAAGCTCAAGGAAATGGAACGAGAAGGACATCTAGCCAAAGTTACACAGCCCACTGACTGGGTTAACTCTATGGTAGTTTCAACTCGAGGTGAGAAGATCAGGATATGCCTGGACCCGGGTGACCTCAACAAAGCAGTGAAACGGGAACACTATCCAATCCCCATTGTGGAAGAAATTGCAGCCAAGATACCGGACGCAAAAGTGTTTACAGTCCTTGATGCTAAGAGTGGCTATCTCCAAATGAAACTTGACTATGAGTCCAGTTTGCTGACAACCATGAACACTCCAATAGGCAGATACAGATGGTTAAAACTGCCTTTTGGAATAAAATCGGCTCCAGAAATGTACCAAAGAGCAATGGATGAGATGCTGGAGGGCATTGACCATGCATACCCCATTATGGATGACATACTGATTGCAGGACGTGACATCGCCCACCATGATTCAGTCCTAGAGGCAGTGCTCCACCGTGCCAAACGCTACAACCTCAAACTAAACTTTGAAAAAGTCAAAGTGCGAAAGCAGCAAGTCCAATATGTAGGACACATCATCTCAGCAGCAGGGCTCAAACCAGACCCAGAAAAAGTTAGAGCCATGAGGGATATGCCAGCTCCTGAAACCAAAGAAGATGTGCGTCGTTTCCTGGGATCTATTCAGTATCTAGCCAAGTTCCTTCCGATGTTAGCAGAGGTTGAAACACCACTAAGGGAGCTCACCAGCAAAGATGTACTCTTCCACTGGGACAAGCCCCAAGCAGATGCCTTCCAGAAGCTTAAGGATATGTGCTGTGAAGCTCCAGTGTTAGCTTACTACGATGTCAGAAAAGATGTGACAATACAATGTGATGCCAGCAAGAGTGCTGTGGGTGCTGTCCTACTGCAAGAGGGAAGGCCGATAGCCTATGCGTCCCGTAAACTCCGAAAATCTGAGCTTTCCTGGGCACCAATAGAGAAGGAAATGCAAGCAATCGTGTTCAGTACACAGAAATTCCGAGAGTACATTCTGGGAAAAACAACTCTGGTCCAGACCGACCATAAGGCCCTAGAGACGATACTCCGCAAGCCCATGGCAACAGCGCCATTAAGATTGCAGGCAATGATGCTAAAAGTGAGTGGCTACGACCTTAAAGTTGATTATCTCCCAGGCAAGAAGCAAGTCCTCGCGGATACTCTCAGCCGGGCATGTCTAAATGAAGTGCCACCGGAAGAAGAGGAGATACAAGTGAACATGTTGGAAAGAATCTCAATCTCAGAACCAAAGTATGCAGAACTCCAACAGAACACAGCTAATGAGCTCAATGAGCTGTATACTATTATTCAAGCTGGGTGGCCAGAAACAAAGCAGCAAGTCCCGCATAGCATCAGACAGTACTGGGACACACGGGATGAGCTTGCAGTACTTGATGGCGTGATCTATCGAGGAATGAGGATTGTAGTACCCCCATCTATGAGACCAGCCATGCTTGAGCTAATACATGGAACGCACCTTGGAATCGTAAAGTGCAAACAAAGAGCCAGAGAAGCGCTTTACTGGCCTGCGATGAGCGCACAGATCGAAGAGAAAGTCAAGGATTGCAGCCTGTGCCATAATTATGCCCCTGCGCAGCCAAAGGAACCACTGATACCAAGTCCTGTCCCAGATCTACCTTGGGCAACAGCCGCATCTGACATATTCGCCTTTGAAGGTGGACATTACCTGGTACTAGTTGATTACTTCTCCAAATACATTGAGGTGACCAAGCTAAAAGACCTCACATCCCAGGAGACCATTGAAGCCCTGAAAGAACATTTCAGTCGACATGGCATTCCAGCTAAGCTAGTCACTGACTGCGGCGTCCAATACACAAGCAAAGAATTTGAAACCTTTGCCCAAAGCTACAGCTTTGAACATGTCTTAGTGAGTCCAAAGCACCCCCGTGCAAATGGAGAAGCTGAAGCAGCAGTAAAGACGGTCAAGTCACTATGGAGAAAAAACAGAGACAAGAATAAAGCACTCCTGGAATACAGAGCCACTCCAATTCCTGGGATTGACCTGTCTCCATCTCAGCTGTCCATGGGACGCCGACTAAGAACAACACTACCAATAGCACGTGGTCTACTAGAACCTGAAACGTACAACATCAAAGAGGTAAAGGCAAGAATGAAGCATGGCAAGGAACAGCAAAAGTACTTTTATGACCACCGTTGCAATAAAGACCTACCTCCGCTGAAACCTGGTGATCCTGTTAGAATAAAACCCGAGCCTGGGTCAAAGGAATGGAGAGCAGCGACAGTAGTGCAGAAACATGCCTTGCCGAGGTCATATGTGGTGGATGTAGGTGGTAGAAGGATCAGACGAAATAGAGTGGCCCTGAGAATTGACTCGGCAAAGTCTCATGCAGAATATCAGAAGTGTCATCCAAACTCTGTCCAGCAGCCCGAACCTCACTCAGGCAACCCATGCACAGTACCTACATTCCAAGCAGATACACAAATGGAGCACCCAGCACAAGATCACCACCCAGATCCTACAGCAACTCCACCTCCATCTCCGCCTGTCATAGCTCTTCCACCTCCATCCGACATAGCAGAAAACAAGGATTCAACCCCGTACACAACTCGAAGTGGCAGACGAGTTAAAAAGCCAAGTAGACTAAACTTGTAACGAAGTTGCTTTGGAACTGTGGACAGTTGTTCAAAATGAACAATAATAGACACTATTTGTTTAACATTAAGACATTTCTTTTATTTTGATTTTCTGTTATTTTGTTGTTATTGTATTGGAAAGGGGGGATGTTATGTATGGCATACCGCTGGCCATTATGATTGTTGATATTAAACCATGCGGTCTGAGACTCAACATGGCGTTCATGTTGTGTATATATAACACCATCCGTTACTTTGAAAAGAATCGAATACTGATGAGAAAGCTGCGGCCACTTAATGTTCCAGCTTAAGATGATTGGGCAGTGAAGGATCAAATTGTGATCCCAAAAGGCTTTCGGAGTGAGATTCTGCAAAAAGCACACGAGAACCCCTTAGCTGGACATAAGGGTATCAACAAAACGTACCATAGGATCCTCAATCACTTTTATTGGCCAAATTTAAGGAAAGATGTAGCAGCGTTTAGCAAGTGGTGCCACACCTGTCAGATGATTGGAAAACCAAATCAGACCATTTCCAAAGCGCCGCTTCAACCAATGCCAGCAGTTTACGAACTATTTAGCAGAGTCATCATCGATTGTGTTGGCCCATTACGAAAACAAGGTCTAGGAATCAGTATTTGTTGACCATCATGTGCGCATCGACCAGATTCCCTGAGGCTGTACCACTGAGAAATATCAAAGCCAAGACCATCGTCAAAGCGTTAACTTAATTCTTTTTGTTTGTGGGTCTTCCAAGCTCTATCCAGTCAGATCAAGGCTCGAATTTTATGTCTGGTATCTTCCAACAAGTTATGCCGGAACTTGGAATCACTCAATGCAAGTCCTCTGCTTAGCATCCACAAAGTAAAGGCGCTCTTGAATGATGGCATCAAACTCTGAAGAACATGATGAGGAATTACTGTTTCGAGACTAAGAAAGACTGGGACGAAGGTATCCATCTTTTGTTGTTTTCTGCACGCGAGTCTGTGCAAGAATCTCTCGGCTTCAGCCCTTTTGAGCTTGTGTTCGGTCACACTGTTAATGGACCTCTGAAATTACTAAAAGAGAAGTTGTTATCTAGTTCTAATGAGCCTCGTATTAATCGGTTACAGTATGTCTTAGATTTCCTTACTAAGCTATCTCGAGCTTGTGAATTGGCAAGGGCCAACCTTAAATCATCTCAAAAATCAGTCAAGGAAAGATATGATTTAGATGCTGTAAAGCGAAGTTTTAGGCCACGGCAGAAGGTCCTTGTGTTTTTGCCAGTGCCAGGCAATTCTTTGCAGTCTAGACTTTTTGGGCCCTATCCTATTAAGAAGAAGTTAAGTGATCTTAATTATGTAGTAACTACTCCAGATAGGCGTTAGGAAACGCAGCTGTGTCACATTAATAATAATAATAATAATAATAATAATAATAATAATCGATATTTAAACAGGGTGACCCCTATAGTCGCAGGACTGGTATCAACGGGGGCCCTGTATAACGTAATAAAAATAGCATGTATAAATAATATATATCTATAAAAAAAACTAACTACTTTAAAAGATACGCTAAAATGTATTAAAAATTAAAAAGCTTAAAAAGGTAATAGCGTTTTCATAGAAATTGGATAACGAATTGAAAATGTTCTAAAAATAACCTAAGAAAGAAAATCGGAGATAGCCTTGAAACGCTCCTTAGGTGGCAAAATCTTTATGTTCGTTGGAAGGCTATTAAATGTGCATGCACCATGATAATAAAAAGACTTTTTAGCGACATCTAAATGAAATTTGGGAAGTATAATATCAGTGATTGACGATCTAGTGCATCTGTTACAAACATGTTGGTTGTGGCTCTGGCAGCGTAACAGGAAATAGTCTTTAAAGTATAGAGGAACTTCTCCGACCAAGCACTTGTTAACTAACAGTGCACAGTGCTTTTCCATGGTTTTTGTAAGAGGCGGCCAGCGTAGGTTCTCGAGTATTGTTTCCGTGGCTATGTCAGGTTTAAAACCGTATACGATTCTCGCAGCTCGTCGTTGCAGGCGTTCAAGAGTCTTTCTGTTAGTGCTTCCAAGAGGGCAAAAGCACGTATCACAATAGCTTAATATCGGTAGCACTGTGGACAAATAGATCTTATTTGCTGCTTCCGTGGTTAAACAACCTCGTAATCGTGACAAGAGGCCAAGTCTGCTGGCAACTTTTGACCTTAAATAGCTTATGTGATCATTAAAAGATAAACACTCATCTAGCAAGACTCCTAGGTACTTGAACGACTTTACTTTGTTGACTACTTTTTCTTCCATGCAAAGCGGACTGTGAGATTCAGTTCTGACTAGCCTCTGACGAGTTCCAAATAGAACATACACGGTTTTCTTTAGGTCGAGGAAAAGACCGTTCGCTGTTAACCAGTTAGAGACGTTATTGAGATCAAGGCTTAAGTTCAGCTGCAGTTGGTCAATGTTTGAAGCAGCAGTAAAAATAACGGTGTCGTCGGCATATAACATAACACTAGACAGACCAACGGCCAAAGGAAGATCGTTTATGTAAAGAATAAACAAGAGAGGCCCTAACACGGAACCTTGAGGTACTCCGCTACTGATGTTGGCGGCAGAGGAAAGGTGATTTTCAATGGACACTCTCTGAGTCCTGTTAGTGAGATAGCTCTCAAACCACGAGAGAGGCTGGTCTTGAATTCCATATCTGTACAACTTGTTTAAAAGACCATCATGAGGAACAGTATCGAAAGCCTTTTTCAGGTCAATAAACACTGCCCCCGTCAATAGCCCTTTGTCCATGTGACCACGAATTTTATCTGTAAGGAAGGTAACGGCCAACTGAGTTGAATGATTTGCGCGAAACCCCGATTGATAAGGCGAGAGAAGAGAGTTTTCTGATAGGTAGCTATGTAGCTGATGGAAGACAGCTTTCTCCAGAATTTTCGACAAGATCGGTAAAATTGATATAGGCCTGTAATTGTCCAGATCATCATTGTTTCCAGATTTGAACAAGGGTACAACCTTTGCTTGCTTCCATTCAGACAAGACTGCACCAGTTTCAATAGAAAG
Source organism: Ricordea florida (assembly GCA_949710005.1). NCBI lineage: Eukaryota > Metazoa > Cnidaria > Anthozoa > Corallimorpharia > Ricordeidae > Ricordea > Ricordea florida. The sequence continues at coordinate 26,984,074 of OX453272.1, forward strand.
ATTTATCAAATGTTTTACACAGTCAGCTATCACAACTGCGCTGTCCTTTAAAAGTCTAGCAGGTAAACCGTCTAGACCTGTAGCTTTCTTGAGTTTTAGGCATTTAAGTTGACTAAGCACAAACGGTTTACCCACTGCTGTGAACTCAAAATGATTCTTTGTAAACAGCTCCTCGGTTGTAGAATTAAAAACTGGTCTTGCATACCGGCATGATTCAAATAACTTGTTCACAACAGATGTAAAGTAAGTGTTAAACAATTCTGAAATGCTTTGTTTATCAGTAACAATCTTCTCATCTGCCTTGATACAGGTCGGAATAGATTTATGTTTCGCGTCCGGCATTACTTTCTTCACAGACCTCCAGAAAGATTCAGAATCGCCGCTGTTCTCTTCAAGTAGTGATCTACTATAGCTTTCCTTAGCACGTTTAATCCTTGCACTGACTTTGTTTCGGAGTAATCGATATGCGGCCAAATCGGTGTCTAATTTTGATCTACGATATTTCTTGAGACTGGCATCCCGAGCTCTCATCATCTGTTTGATTTCCAGCGTTAGCCATGGACAATTACGTCCTCTAACTTTTTTGTCGATTAGTGGAGCATGTTTGTCACATTCAGCCGTAAAGTTGCATTTCCACAAAGACCAGGCTTCTTCGACGTTAGTCGAACTCAACACATCATCCCAGGGGATTTTCTTCAAATCACTGCAGAAATTAGTTGGATGGTAATTAGCATAATTCCTGCACTTTATCGCACGAGGTTGTTCTTTGAAGTTATTTATCTTTCGAACTGAAATTAGCATATCATGATCACTCAGACAGGATTCAGCAACTATGGCTCGAGAAATGTTTCGTGGATTTGTGGTGGCAAACAGGTCAATAAGTGTAGCGGTGGTTGATGTAGACCGTGTTGGTTCCTTAATCAACTGTGTTAAACCAAAGGTTTTAAAAATCTCTTTCAACTTTTTGGTTTCAGAGCTTGGTTTCTTAAGTAAATAATCACAGTTGAAGTCCCCGTTTACAATAATTTCTTTTCCCTCAGCCGCGGCAGAGTCCAGGCTGTTGTAAAAGCGAGCCAAATAATCTACGTCAAGCTGGCTATCTGACTCTGAAGGTGGCCGATAAAAAGTTCCAAACAGTATGCTTTTAGATTTAGGCAGAAAAATCTCAATCCAAACAGATTCATCAATCTCGAGGTCAGATCGACGCACAGCATTAATTGACTCACTGACGAACACTGCTACACCGCCTCCTTTCCTCACCAATCTATCTCTTCTAAAAAGTGTAAATCCAGGCAATGACACTTCTGCATCCGAAATGTTACTGTTGAGCCATGTCTCAGTTAAAGCTATGATGTGAATTCGTGGACTTTGCGTTATGAAAACACGAAGTTCATTTAACTTCTTCCTCAAGCTTCTGATGTTTTGGTGGATGAACTTAAGACCACGCAACTTTAGGGTAGCATCAGATGTTGCTGGCACAACAAAGCTATCGTTTATACTGTCATCGAACTGTTGCTCAGCAGAAGATGGGACTGAGCAGAAATGACAAGTCGAGCCATATTCAAAGTTCGCATCCAGGCATTTTAAATGGAAGCGCGATTTGCATAAAACGCAAAATCCAAAAGCTTGATTTCTTCTCACCGTCTTGAGACACCGAGGACAGGTTATTTTGGTGGAAGGTCCAGGATTCACGGAGATATCATTACACTGAAGCAGTAAACTTGCAAGAAGAACAGATCTTGTAAGCCTGACAAGCTGAACCTTGGCGACAGGAGTGAAGGAAAATCCAAAATGGCGCCCACTAGAAGTTTTCTTTCTCACGGGCTGCTTAAAACCGACGAAAGAAGAGAGCTCCTGTCCAACAGCCAACCCAGAGCTATTGACTTCTTGGTTAACCAACGGTGTAAGACATTTAGAATTTGAAAGATCCCTTGTAAACACGAAGACGAGTAGAAGAAGAACGCCGCTTCGCATCACACGACATACCGCCATCAAGTTAAGCTTGCTTCGGAAGTGAGTAATCTGCTTCGGAAGTGAGTAATGACATATAACATATTACTCACTTCGGAAGTGAGTAATATGTTAAAGCAGTATATTGAACGAGGCAGTTTTTCTGAAGAGACACAGCCTGCAAATGTAATTATTTCAAAAGTAGAAAGAAAAAGGTAGAGATAAGTCCCACTGACACAGCAAGACTCTCGAACTCTGACGTGCTGCGTGACTTGGATTCCAAGCTGTCTCACTTACCAGAAGCTCAAAGAAAGGACCTGGAGAACCTGCTGTTTGTTTATAAGCATCTTTTTCCTGATGTGTCATCAGGAACTGATCAACTGTATCATGATGTTGATGTCGGTGATGCTCCTCCGGTGAAACAACATCCATAGAGACTTAGTCCTCAGAAGCAACAGTACCTCAAGGATGAGATATAACACTTGCCGGAGAATGACTTTATTGAACCAAGTACCAGTAGCTGTAGTTAACCTTGCATACTTGTCCCAAAGCCAGATGAAACGTATCGTATGTGTACGAACTACCGAAAGGTGAACAGTGTCACCAAAGCTGATACCTTTCCAATCCCGAGAATTGATGATTGCATTGACCGAGTGGGAAGGGCTGATTATGTTATAAAGTTTAATCTCCCCAAAGGTTTCTGGCAGATTTCATTAACGGAACGCGCAAAAGAAATTTCAGCCATTGTAACTCCAGAAGGATTGTACCAGTACAAAGTTATGCCGTTTGGATTAAAGAATTCGCAGTCCTCTTTCCAGCTCCTGATCAACAAAGTCATTACAAACCTTGACGGATGTGAAGCATACATCGATGATGTCATTATTTACAGCGACAATTAGGACAAGCACTCGAAGATCATCCGTGAATTTTTCGAGAGACTGAGCTAAGCCAAGTTGACCATCAACCTTTCCAAAAGTGAATTTGCCCAAGCACAAGTGACTTACCTAGGACATGTAGTTAGAAAAGGGCAAGTAAAGCCGGTGAGTGCCAAAGTTGAAGCCATTTTGGATTTTCTTCGACCACAGAATAAACGGCAATTGATGCGCTTCCTTGGCATGGCTGGCTAGTATCGTATGTTTTGCTTAAATTTCGCCTCTGTCGCTGAACCTCTGACACAGTTGCTTGGGAAAAGAGTGAAATTTGAATGGAATGATCAACGTGATAGAGCATTTGAGGAACTAAAAGCAAAGTACCCCAGCTCTGGCAGCTCCGGATTTTAACTCTCCCTTCAAGATGGCAATAGATGCAAGTGATGTAGCTGCCGGTGCAGTGTTGCTACAGGATGATAAGGAAGGTGTGGAACACGTAGTGTGTTACTTTGCAAGGAATTTTAATAAGGAACTACTCTACTATAGAGAAAGAGTGCTCGGAGCTAGTGTTAGGACTTCAACAGTTTGAGGTGCACATTAGTTCTTCTAGTTTACCTGTGGTTGTTTATAGCTAGTGATCATAATCCTCTTGTTTTCATTCATAAGATGAGGAACAATAATCAACGATTGCAACGATGGAGCTTATTCTTACAAGAGTATAATTTAGACATAAGACATATCAAAGGAAAGGAAAATGTTATTGCGGACTGTCTTTCTAGAGTGTAAAACCTATTTGTCTAGTAACACTTTCCTTAACCAAGATATTCTTACCTTGTAAGTGCGAGTCTTAACACTTTGAATTACTGAATTGAACTAAATAACTAAGCGCATTTCTTTTATAAGGCGTCGAGCAATAGCAGGATATTATTATGCTTTTAATGCAAGGAGTGATAGTGTGATGAAAAGGAAATGTATAATGCATATCCTGTTTTTAGGCTGACTTCATTAACATAGAAAATACTTTCAATAGATGTATTTTAAAAGCTATGACAAAGTATTTGCAATGTCAAGCAATTTTAAACCTGGTCACATCTGTAGGGCAGACAAGTGGCATTGTTTTATTGCTCTTTTTTGAGCAGTGACACAACTTTTTTAAGCTTTTAAATCATGATATTTTGATAACTTAAAGCAGCTTTGATCAACTGGTTCCTAAAGGTTACTACTATATCAATACCTATTGGTCTTAGTGGCCCTGCCAATACCTTACCTGTTGAATAGGTAGTAATCGAAGAGCCTGTTGATAAATTTAATTCATTTGGTAAAAAGAAAAAACAATTATCATATTACAAGCAATATTTTAACTAGCACAGCGATTAAAAATCTACTAGAATCGACTTATTTCATCAATTAATATCGCAGATTTGAATTCAAGGTAATTAAGATTAAACGGTTTAATGCCCCTCATTAAATCATGATATTTTGATTACTTAAAGCTGTTCTGATCTACTGGTTCATCGACAGTTACCAAATGACTTACGTGTTGAAAAGGTAGTAGTTGGAGACTATGTAAATAAATTTAATTCAGTTGATAAAAAGAAAAAAAGGACTATATTACAAACAACAGGCCGACTAGCCCAGCTATTAAAAATGACTTATCATTGTTGTATATTTTATCATTTCACATTACGGACCTAAATCCAAGGTAAAGTTGAACAATTTAAATTTTTTTACAATCTATGTCTCTTTCTACGGAAGGAAATACATGCTATTTCTGAGTGAGGTAGATAAGTTGGTTTTTTTTATTACTTTTTTTATCAACGATACAAAAATTTGTTGTGCTTCTTTATGAATTTATTAAATCCTTATAATTCAATAATTTAAAACGGTAACTCTGACCTACCGGTTTCTAAGGGTTACTACTAAATTAAGAGATATTGCCGTTGATGACTGTACAAAATACCTTACCTGTTGGAGAGATGCTAAATGTAGAGCCTGTTGATAAATTAAATCCAGTTGGTAACAGGCAAAAAAATATCATATGAAAAGAATTATTCCTACAAGCTCAGTTCTAAAATTTTAATAAAATCGATGTAATGACATTATTTATGTACACAACTTAAGCAGATGTGAAATTAAAGCCTGAAAAAAAACTCAGGCCTGAACGGGATTCGAACCCATGACCTTTGCGATACCGGAGCAGTGCTCTACCAACTGAGCTATCAAGCCAACTGGGAGCTGGTCATATTGTGAGCTTGTAAGATATCCGTAGATGGAGAAGAGTGATGCAAATAAATAATTATACGAAAGACCATATATTTGAACTGCGGAGTAATATGTAATGACATTAATCGATCATCGCAGTTATGCACACAACTTAGGCAGCTGTGAAATTAAAGCCTGAAAAAAAACTCAGGCCTGAACGGGATTTGAACCCATGACCTCTCCATGTAGTTGATCATTTTCTACTGCTGCTACAAGTTTATGGAGAAAAAAATGGTTCAAAATCGTTAACAATGTCTGTCATCGTTTGCCCACTGAAGGAACCATTTGCTCTTACTGGGTAAGGCAGAGAAGTTGCTTAGTTTGCTTTTTGCTCTTTTTTTAGCAGACATAAAACTTTTATGAGTTTCTTAAGCCCCTTATTTAATCATGATATTTTGATTCCTTAAAACTGTTCTGATCTACTGGTTGCTGAAGGGTACTACTATATTAAAAGCTAGTGCTGTTAAATACCTCACCTGTAGAAGAGGTAGTAGTCAAAGAGCCTGTTGATAAATTTAAATTTAGTTGGTAAAAAGTAAAAACAATTATCATATGACAAGCAATATTCCATACAGCCCAGCTCTAAAAAAAAATAATACAATCGATGTATGTCATAATTTTATGTCGCAGAGTTGAATTCAAAACAATTAAGATTAAACGGTTTAAAGCCACTTATTAAATAATGATATTATGATTCCTTAAAGATGTTCTGATCTACGGGTTACTGAAGGATACTACTATATTAAAAGCTACTGGTGTTAATGAATCTACCAAATACCTTACCTGTTGAAGAGGTAGTAATTGAGGAGCTTGTTAATAAATTTAATTTAGTTGGTAAAAAGGAAAAACAATTATCATATGACCAGCAATATTTCATGTAGCTTAGCTCTAAAAAAATTAATAAAAGCAATGTATGTCATCATTTTATATTCCAGGTTTGAATTCAAGGCAAATAAGATTAAACAGTTTAAAGCCTCTTATTAAATCATGATATTTCGATTCCCTAAGTCTGTTCTGATCTACTGGTTACTGAATGGTACTACTATATTAATAGCTAGTGCTGTTAATGAATCTACCAAATACCTCACCTGTTGAAGAGGTAGTAGTCGAGGTGGCTGTTGATAAATTTAAATTTAGTTGGTAAAAAGGAAAAACAATTATCATATGACAAGCAATATTTCATCTAGCCCATCCCTAAAAAAATTAATAAAATCGATATATGTCATCATTTTATATCGCAGATGTGAATTCAAGACAATTAAAGTTAAACGGTTTGAAGCCCCTTATTAAATCATGATAGTTTCATTACTTAAAGCTGTTTTGATCTACTGGTTATTAAATTGTACTACCATATTAAAGTCTAGTGCGGTTAATGAATCTACCAAATACCTCACCTGTTGAAGAGGTAGTAATCGAGGAGCTTGTTAATAAATTTTAATTTAGTTGGTAAAAAGGAAAAACAAGGCAATTAAGATTAAACCGTTTAAGGCCTCTTATTAGATCATGATAGTTTGATTACTTAAAGCTGTTCTGATCTACTGGTTCCTGAATGGTACTACTATATTAAGAGCTATTGCGGTTAAGGACCTTACTAAATGACTTACCTGTTAAAACGGCAGTAGTTGGAGACTCTGTAAATAAATTTAATTTAGTTGATAAAAAGAAAAAAAAGTACTATATTACAAGCAACAGTCCGACTAGCCCAGCGTTAGCAATTGACTACTAATGGTTGTATATTTGATCATTTTACTTTACGGATTTAAACCCAAGGTAAATTGAACGATTTAAAATTCTTTACAATCTTTGTCCTTGTCCACTAAACAGCTAATTTTCTCTTTTTGTGTAAGATGCATAAGCTGGTTTTTTTTTTCTTTTTCCTTTTTTAACCATTGACACAAGACTTGGTTGTGCTTCTTATATAGCGTTTCTTAAATCCTGACATTTCAGTTACTTGATGCCGTTCTGACCAACTGGTTTCTAAAGAGTTTTTACTACATTAAGACCTATTGCCGTAAATGACTGTACCAAATGCCTTACCTGTTGCAGAGGTAGTAAAATAATGTAGAGCATGATGATAAATTAAATTCAATTGGTAACAAGAAAAAGAAATATCACATTACAAGCAATATTCCGACTAGCCCAGTTCTGAAACGTTACTAAAATCGATGTATTTGATCATTTTCTATTGGGGCTTTAAGTTTATAGAGAAATTAAATAGTTTAAAATCTTTCAGAATGTCTGTCATTGCATGCCCATTCTAAAGGAACCATTTGCTCTTACTGGTTAAGTCAGAGAAGTTGCTTAGTTAGTTTTATTGCTCTTTTTCAACAGAAATACAACTTTTATGAGTTTCTTAAGCCCCTTATTTAATCATGATATTTTGATTCCTTAAATCTGTTCTGATCTACTGGTTACTGAATGGTACTACTATATTAACAGCTAGTGCTGTTAATGAATCTACCAAATACCTCACCTGTTGAAGAGGTAGTAGTCGAGGTGGCTGTTGATAAATTTAAATTTAGTTGTTAAAAAGGAAAAACAATTATCATATGACAAGCAACAATTCATCTAGCCCATCCCTTATAAAATTAATAAAATCGATGTATGTCATCATTTGATATCGCAGGTTTGAATTCAAGAGAATTAAGGTTAAACGGTTTAAGGCCTCTTATTAGATCATGATAGTTTGATTACTTAAAGCTGTTCTGATCTACTGGTTCCTGAATGGTACTACTATATTAAGAGCTATTGCGGTTAATGACCTTACTAAATGACTTACCTGTTAAAACGGCAGTAGTTGGAGACTCTGTAAATCAATTTAATTTAGTTGATAAAAAGAAAAAAAAAGTACTATCTTACAAGCAACAGTCCGACTAGCGCAGCGTTAACAATTGACTACTAATGGTTGTATACTTGATCATTTTACTTTACGGATTTAAACCCAAGGTAAATTGAACGGTTTAAATTTCTTTACAATCTTTGTCCTTGTCCACTCCCAGGTGGAAATCTTATTAAGAGCCACTCTCCCTAACCACCGCGTGAGGGGTGGCACAAGGTCGAAAAAATGGGCCCCTTGATATTTCGTCCAGAGATAACCTATGGTATGTTAAGAATCGTGATATAAGTTTTAGGTTTTGGAGTTTTTACATTTTTGAGAAAATTACGAAAAACCGTCAACAACCCGTGAAGCCGAAAAATCACAGTAATGAGGTCAAATTTCATAATCAGATAATCGAACTCGCGTGAAGGCGCATAGCAAATTATGGCTTTCCGTAGTTTATAATTTTATTTAGGAGGTATTGCTGAGCTGCTTTGATGATATTTTAGACTTACAATTGTAATTCCGAATTCCTGGAGAGCAAGCGAAGAGAACGGAAATTTCTAGACTTTGAAAATCAAAAATTCCATACCGTTTTCAAACATCTCAAAACATACTCGGTATTTTGTAGAATTCTTTCAAAATTCAATTCTAGCAAGTAGAAGAGATGTTTTTGAACGTGATATAATTTTTTTCTTGGCAAAAGTTATTTCTGAGGCGAGCGGCCCCATGCAAGTTGACCCAATTTGACCTTTCGAAGAGATTTTGTTTAACCAGGAAATGTAAACAATTCGACTAGCCTTAGCTCGCTTTCTGACCAAACCACTGGAAAACCCTGCTATTTCCCATTAAAACTACCCAGTAAACCTGAGATGCGATGACAGCTTACCTTCCAAATGGGTGTTTGAAGTCAAATAATTTTGATGTTCTTCGCTAATTTTCCTGTGTCTTGCTGCCGTGGTCATCCACCATACGGCTACGGCTACGACGGAAAGTGTCACCTTTCTCTGGCTTGTGTAATATTTTTGCAGTACCTGGATGCATGTCTTGCATATAATCATCCCCTGGGTATCTATTGCGTTTTGTATTGAATATTTCTAATGAAAAGAGGCAAGAAGTGAAGGAACGAATTGACCTGAAAAGGTCGATGTCACGCAATATTTACATCCAGGTGATCACATGCCGCAAATACATCCGCGTGGATATTTTTGTCTTGCTCTTGCTCATTTCTTCATTTTCTTCCTTACTAGAATACAATGTTTTCGTTTTGGTTTTTTGTAACTTTTTTATTTGTAATCACAAGCCTATTTCGAAGGAGAGTTCTTTGTTGAATCGGTGGTTATACACGCATCACATTTTCTTTTCCCATTTTCTAGTCGTGCAACAAACTAGGAATCCTATCTAGTTTTAGCTCCAAAAGTCAGATGCCTGGGCAGTTCCATTGCTAATGATTTCCTAAAGCTAAATAAAAGGAAATAGTAATATATATCTGAAAAAGGGCTAGTTATTGGCCGCAAAGCGAGTTTTTGTAATTTGTATTAATTGCATTTGCCAATTTGCTCATGGCAGGTGAACACGCAGATAGGTCCCCTTCGTGGCGCATCTAACGTTTTAGGAATTATGTTCAACAAGATTCCTTTTGACGCAGCAATAGACGCACGCTTTTATATATATGATTCTCGAAAACTATCCCTTTGAAAACTGAAAATGATTTGCTTTTGGGTTCGCAAAAGACATGTTTCTTTTCGTACGAGAAAAGAGCACGTAACACTGTTTTGAGAGTTTCCATCGAGAGAGATCTAAGTTTAAAATAGATAATTACCAAACGCAAGTAGATCTGTGACAAACGGTTTGTTTACCTCTAAAAAAGTTCTAAATATAGAATTCTCACGGCGTTCGAGCTGTGATCTTTTAAAATCGAACTTTTCGATCGCTCGCCCGATAAGCGAAGGTAGCACGTGCGAGGCTCCTAACTTTTTCTTAAATTCGGCAAATCTTATTACGCGGATTAAAATCTTTACAGCTTTACAAAGATACTAAAGAGTATGGGCAGGAAAATGAGTTTAGGTCTATTGAAGTGTATTGTGTAACCGTGAGCGCTCACTTTGTCCAAAAGAAAAAAAAACACTTTGAAACCAAATATTATTTACAATTCGGCATGTGTTTACTTCTGCCGAAATTGAGTCATTTGCTCTGCGTCATCGGTTGAAAAATTGGAAGACGGAGAGAAATTGCTCGTTTCAGCGGCTAGTTAGTGGCCAATGCGTCAAGTCCAAGATTTAGTTCCCCTGCTAACTTGTAACAAAGATATATCACGCCACAAAAGCTCTCTAGGGCTGATGACCTGCAGCGGCGTAGAGGATTTATCTTAACGCTGGGAATGATATCGAGACGCCTGAGCAGATGAGGGACGCGATACTCTCTTCTCGTGGAGTTCCTGGTGTTAACGTAGCATTGTGTGAGACTGTCCAAGTCCCGAAGGTGCTATCGTCAAAGATAGAGGGTATTAGTCAGCTCAGTAATGTCGAGTACAAGGAAGAGGGGCTACTAGTTTGGAGGGCATATGGTATTGGCGATGGTAAACTCATCCCTACAGACAAATTGCGCTGCCCGTCCCCATCTGACCTACCGACCCTTAGGCTTACTGGAGTTACTCGCTCTTACTCAGGCGCATTTACATCTGTCAAGGAGAGGCGCATAAAAGCATCAGTTCGAGATCCAGGTCCACCAGTGAATATCGAAGAGGAAGACAGTAACGCGGCGATCTTCAGTTGTCCTGGGGACGGTTGTGTCAAAACATTTGTGAGATATTCATCAATGCAGCGGCATTTAGAATGTGGAAAATACGAACGTGCTCTTGAGCGATATACTCTACTGGATAGAGCTGCTGTTGGATATGCTCAAAGGCTTGATGGGCAGTGCGAAGCTGTTCCCGAGCTGGACGCAGTTACAGAACAGCCATCTTCTCACGACATGCTACCAAAGGGTTGGGCGCTCAAGTCAAGTGCTTCCCGTAGATGTAGATTTACGTACAAGCAAAAGAACTACTTGACTGAGAAATTTCAACAAGGTGAGTGGTCAGGACGAAAAAGTGATCCGGCATCAGTTGTGCGCTCTATGATGTCTGCCGTGGACTCACAAGGGAAACGGATGTTCAGTACGTAGTGAAGAGTTTCGGACTGCATCTCAGGTCGCTGGATTCTTCTCCAGACTTGCGGCAAAGAAGTCTCTCTTAACGATGATGATATTGAAGAGGAGATTGAATGTGCCACCCAGGAGGCAACCATCGAAGAATTGACGAATAAGGTTTCTCGGGAACGTTTTCCAGGAATCCCCATAATGTGGGATAAATATAACCTATGCGAAATGACCTCAGGAGGGAAACTCAACACGACTAAGTTATCGGTTGCAAAACTCAAGAGACATTTGCAACGGGCTTGACATTGCTGTTGATGTATCCATGAAACGTAAACAGCCATATGCAGACAAAATCGAGGAGTGCTGTCAAACATGTCGCTGCAAAGCGGATAAGTAAAGCTCAAAGATAGCACAAGGGTGGGGTAGGGGGGATGGGAGGAGGGTAATCATAGGGATACGTTTTTAAGTATCAGTACCCCATCTTCAGTATTCAGTACCCCAAACACCACGCCAAGCCCTAACCTAAGCGTCCGTCAATCGTGGGACCACTGTCGCATAGACTTTCTTCTTAGAATCCATGACACTAAGATACTGCAGGGGAGTTATGTAAGTTTGCGCTCTGCAGGAAATTTGTTTTCCGGCTTCGTGCGCCCGTTTTTGTTTTGAGAATCTTCCAGTCCCCCTCCCCCCGCCTTTAATAAAAAAATGGAATGGACCGTCCTTTACCCCAAATACATTTTGTTTTCACTCTCTTTAATTTCAAAGTTAGCACAAGGGTGGGGTAGGGGACTAGGGCGAGTTAATAGGGTGTGGTTACCAAATCTTAGCTATTTTGCACTACCCGCTGAGCTCCCCCGTCAGAAAAAATTAATCACCTGGTCCGGAAGTGACGAAGGAAGGATTGCGTTACACTCACTAGACCGAGATTTACGTCTTGCGCTAAGCAATTTTTTATTATACAAGAAACTAAATGAATATCAAGAGGTTGCTCACTGAGAGGTTGATATTGCAACATATGGATTGATTTTCCGGAAATGTGATGCACAAGCTTGGACTGGTACCGGCGTACAAGCTGGATGTCAAGATATGACCCTAAATTTTTAAGCGCGGCAACAAGAAAGCAATGGAAAAATTAATTGAGAACGTCAAACATATTTGCCTTCAAACACCCATTTGGAAGGTAAGCTGTCATCGAGGTATTATCTCAGGTTTACTGGGTAGTTTTAATGGGAAATGGCAGGGTTTTTCAATGGTTTGGTCAGAAAGCGAGCTAAGGCTAGTCGAATTGTTTACATTTCCTGGTTAAACAAAATCTCTTCGAAAGGTCAAATTGGGTCAACTTGCATGGGTCCACTCGCCTCAGAAATAACTTTTGCCAAGGAAAAAATTGTATCACGTTCAAAAACAGCTCTTCTACTTGCTAGAATTGAATTTTGAAAGAATTCTACAAAATACCGAGTATGTTTTGAGATGTTTGAAAACGGTATGGAATTTTTGATTTTCAGAGTCTAGAAATTTCCGTTCTCTTCGCTTGCTCTCCAGGAATTTGGAATTACAATTGTAAGTCTAAAATATCATCAAAGCAGCTCAGCAATACCTCCTAAATAAAATTATAAACTACGGAAAGCCATAATTTGCTATGCGCCTTCACGCGAGTTCGATAATCTGATCATGAAATTTGACCTCATTTCTGTGACTTTTCGGCTTCACGGGTTGTCGAGGTTTTTTCGTAATTTTCTCAAGAATGTAAAACCTCTAGAACCTAGGACTTATATCACGATTCTTAGCATACCATAGGTTATCTCTGGACGAAATATCAAAGAGTCCATTTTTCCAACCTTGTGCCACATTTTTTCAATCTCACTCGGTCCCTGTAGAGAGTCGCTCTTAAGATCTTGTAAGATCTTCTAAGATCTTGTAAGAATCTTGTAAGATGCTTATTAAGATTAAGATCTTATTAAGATCTTGTAAGTTCTTGTAAGGATCTCATTAAGATATCATATCTTAAAAGATTTCTTAATAAGATCTTGTCAACATCTTAATGTCTTCATCACTCTCAAGATCTCACAAGATCTTAATACGATCTTAATAAGATCTTATTAAGTGACTGTAAGAATCTTAGTAAAAACTTCCTAGTAAGAAGATCTAAGATCTTAAAGAAAACTTAATAAGATCTTAACAAGAACTTAAATAATAAAATGATTTGAACTAGGCTTCAGCCTAAACTACCTGTTAAAATTTTCTTGCAAATCATAATTTTGGGCTTCTATTGAGAATAGTGAATTCCACTTTGTTACCCTCTAAAGAGATCGGTTAGAGGGTTTAAGAAACTAGCCCCATTCACACCAAAGTTTGACCTGTATTAATGAGCTGTATACAGTTAAACACAGATAAAACAATTGTTTCCTTCATCACAGCTGCTTTCTGAATTTTTAGTTAATTGAAACTTTTAAGTGAAAAAAAATTACAAAACCTATTGAATTTCTTTTGAATTGTGTGTGTATGATATGGTCGTGGTGGCCGAAGAGCTTGAAGTGTCGCTCGAGTGCGAGTTCACCTCGCTTGTAATCTAAAAATTCCTCTTTCTTTTACGAACAGAAAAATATTCATCGAAACAGACTTATGATCCTTCCCTTGTCAGAGTTAAGATTCTCAGCCATTGCGACATGGTTGAATATAAAAACGCCGGAAATCGAAAGACGGTCATTCCCGACAACAGTTGACTCCGCTGACGTGCGTGACGTGCGACCCGTCATTTCATGACTGCGCATGTTCAGTCATAGTAATCCGTTACGAAATTTCGAAGCGCGCAAAATGATGGTCAAATGGCAACAAAATTTTACTTAGTACTCCTTTTTTAGTTTTACTGAGTACCTGGTTGCGAAATAAACTACCAGCAATGAATCATTAGAAGTCTCGAAGATCGGAAAACGTACGGTTACGCGTTGTTGGATCGTTACTTTGAATTGAAAGTTATGGACACTGTTGATAGGTTTGTATACAAGCTGTCGTAATTTGTACTTTGGTGAACTTGGAAGAGGTAAGTCCCTGTAATTTTGTTTAATCGAATTTAAAATAATATCACAATCGCGCAAAACAGTAGCTCTCTTCTACTTTATCACATGAAGGAGGAATGCAATTGGGTAAGTTGCGATGAGGGTATAAAATTGGTCGTTCAAATTGTCATTTTGCAGTGCGTGTGAGTCATTTAATGTAGGTTACAGAGCAAGTTAGGCAGCAACCAGTTTGTAGATTTAGCGTCCGTTATCGTCAGGAAATGTCCGGAGGTAAACCAACAAGCACGAGGCTGCAATATAGGCAATTTCAAAAAACAAATCCTGAAGGTAAGGTTTGTCGTCTTCTCAACACAGTTTATTATTTGGTTGTACATCTGTAATCTAAACCATATAATTTCTCTTGTATCGCCTTTTTGTTGTTCCAGATTCCGAACAGAAGGACCATTATATAGTTTATTTTATAAGTGAGCTGAAATACAGCATAACTGGAAAAAAAATATTGATGACTTCGAGAAAGCTAAAGTGAAGGCCATGGTGTCCGTCAAAGATGGCGGAAAAAATATACTGGTACACTGGTTTTTACCGGAATGGTTGTTGATTTAGGATGTAAATTTACACATGATCATTATTTTTATTTCAAAGTGGAAATGTAAAGGAAAACAAGTGGAAACCCTCTCTTATGAGCTCCAAAAATGCCCACCCCCCCCCCCCCCCCCTACCTATGATTTTTCTCCCAAATGAATTTGAAATAAGCAGACACTGCTGCGTGCACAAGAGAGCGTTGGACCTCTCATAGTGCAACTACTATAACTGGGGCCACCTAGGCAAAGTTGAATTTAATAAAGGAAACTAATACATTCCAAGGAGGTAGGTTGTGCATCAATCAGCAGCTCTTAAAAAAATAAAATGTTACTCGAAGCACAAAATAAAATGTCGATATCAAATATTTTTTAGGAGTGCAAAATGTTTCAACAGACTAGTTTTCCCATGCTTCACTATTATTGCCGCGCTTTACAATAACATGCAAGTGCAAGTCAAAAATATGATTTTCGCTTACATTTTTCACCTCCATCACTCACCCTTAAACAGACCTCTTCTGGAAACGTGTGCTATCTTCAGTGGGTTCAAAAGGTCACATCTGTCAGTTGTAATTGGTTGATTTTAATCCATGTTGTTTATTTTGTTTTGTGGTAATTATAATTGGCAACTAATGTTTTCTTAATGTCTTGTTATCTGTAATCCGATTGGTCATCTTTGTCTAGGTTGCCCCCGTTACAGTATTCGCACTGTAACACAGGTTTCAAAGGTTAATAGTACTGTATTGATGCAATATTGATATTGCTGTTTAATTTTTAGTTGTTCACTCTTGATGAGAAACTGTTTTTCATTTTCTTTCCATTACTGTAGATGTTTAATGGGACTGACTTGTTGTCGATGTCTTCTGGTGGAGACAGTAAGAAACATGCGTTGAAAGTCGTTACCACACTTTTTACAGTAGAGGAGATGGCTAATGGCATTGTCGAGCCCAGTCGTGCCAACTTAAGTGGCAAGGCTATTCTTGATCAAGAGAGAGTAGACCTTTTAAAAAGTAAATACAGTTATTTTTGTAAATGTGTTCTTGTGTATGTTTGTTTGTTTTTTTTTTCTTTTTTAGTGTGTATATTTTGTGAAAGGCTCATGGGAATAAACAAAATTTACCCTGGGCGAACCGTGCTTTGTCTTAATTGTGATTCCCCAAAAAGTCTTGGCCACAATTCTGGTCTATTGTGAGAACACTATCCGGCTTTTCAGTCTCCTCCCCCTTCAATGTTGATATTTTCAAGGTAAAGTAAGTGTCAACTAACATTGAGTGGCAGAATGTAGAGCCATGCTTGTGCCTTAACACAGTGTAGATGTGTCTCTTATGATCTAGAAGTGTTTCAAGGAATTATGACGATGATTGCAGCTATGAATTTTAAATGGATACATTACAATCATGAAATTGTGTATACAGTGTAGTTATATCTGTAATCAGGAATTTAAGAGATTCCCCCCTTCCCAGGTTCTACGGGTTGGTTGCTGAAACAAAAGAGAAATATGTAGAGGAGGTTAGTTTTGCTTACTGATATTAGATTGGCTAATAATATTAATTGTTTCTTCCGTTTTGCAGGCACTATCAGAGAAAAGTATGGAGAGAGTGTCCTGAGTAAAAAATGGAATGCCATGACTGGCTTTCTCTAACATTGATATTATAAGGAATGGTTTATGGATGTATTAGAAATTATTATAAGTTGTTTTTAATAGTACAGTAAAATAATATTATTATTGTTAATTTTACATTCTTTTTCCTAGATTTATTAGCTAGGTAATTGCCAACTTTGCAATGATTAGAGTCCATTTTATAACAAAAGTGTGATAATCCACATACTTATTTACAATGTTCTTTGATAATATTTATATTAACTGATTAATCTTATATTGTGTTGTTTTTTCTCTTCTTTTCCTTGAGTTTTGTGGAGGAATATATGTAGATGGATGAATCTAATGAATTGAACATTAGCTTGTTTAAGTAGTGAAGGTTGCCCTTTCTGTTTCTGAACTAGAGTACACCTGTATATCAAAATGGACATTTGAATTAAAAATAGCTTGTGTTGTGGAAGGATTTTTTGTCAGGCATACATGTACTTTTTAATGAGTAAAATCTTAAGTTAAGAAACAGTTCTTTATTTTTTTTTCAAACTCCAGCATCTTGACTTAATAAAGTTTTTTAAAAAATGTATGTTTCGGTAGTCTGCTATTGGCTTGGGGGGACTCATTTTTAAATAATCAGGTCTTAATCAATTATCAAGGAAACATTCCAGAATCCTGACCAAGAAAGTTGAAAGCTCTCTCAACAAAACCTTTTTTCATCTTGCAAGACTGTGTTAGAAGTTTGACTAAGATCAGATTCTAGTTACAGTTCAAATTAAGATCTTGACAACTTTATTACTTAAGATTCTTATAAGACCTTGTAAGATTTTGGTAAGATTCTTGTAAGATCTTAGAACTTATCTTGTAAGATCTTGGTTAAGATTCTTATAAGATCTTGTAAGATCTTAGAACTTATCTTGTAAGATCTTGGTTAAGATTCTTATAAGATCTTGTAAGATTCTTAAAAGATCTTGTAAGATTCTTGCAAGAATCTTACAAGGTCTTGGTTAAGATTCTTATAAGATCTTGCAAGTTTCTTATAAGACCTTGCAAGATTCTTGTCAGAGTATTACAAGATCTTGTAAGATTCTTGTAAGATTCTTACAAGATCTTACAAGAGTCTTAATTAAGAACTTGTCAAGATCTTGGCAAGAATCTTAATAAGAATCTTATTAAGATCTTAATAAGATTTCCACCTGGGCTAAACAGCTAATTTTCTCTTTCTGTCTAAGATGCATAAGTTGGTTTTTTTTTTTCTTTTTCCTTTTTTAACCATTGACACAAGACTTCGTTGTGCTTCTTATATAGCGTTTCTTAAATCCTGACATTTCCGTTACTTGAAGCTGTTCTGACCAACTGGTTTCTAAAAAGTTTTTACTACATTAAGACCTATTGCCGTAAATGACTGTACCAAATGCCTCACTTATTGCAGAGGTAGTAAAATAATGTAGAGCATGATGATAAATTAAATTCATTTGGTAACAAGAAAAAGAAATATCACATTACAAGCAATATTCCGACTAGCCCAGTTCTGAAACGTTACTAAAATCGATGGATTTGATCATTTTCTATTGGGGCCTTAAGTTTATAGAGAAATTAAATAGTTTAAAATCTTTCAGAGTGTCTGTCATTGCATGCCCATTCTAAAGGAACCATTTGCTCTTACTGGTTAAGTCAGAGAAGTTGCTTAGTTAGTTTTATTGCTCTTTTTCAACAGAAATACAACTTTTATGAGTTTCTTAAGCCCCTTATTTAATCATGATATTTTGATTCCTTAAATCTGTTCTGATCTACTGGTTACTGAATGGTACTACTTTATTAAAAGCTAGTGCTTTTAATCAATCTACCAAATACCTCACCTGTAGAAGAGGTAGTAGTCGAAGAGCCTGTTGATAAATTTAAATTTAGTTGGTAAAGAGTAAAAACAATTTTCATATGACAAGCAATATTCGATACAGCCCAGCTCTAAAAAAAATTAATCAAATCGATGTATGTCATCATTTTATGACGCAGAGTTGAATTCAAAACAATTAAGATTAAACGGTTTAAAGCCCCTTATTAAATAATGAAATCTTGATTCCCTAAATCTGTACTGATCTACTGGTTACTGAATGGTACTACTATATTAACAGCTAGTGCTGTTAATGAATCTACCAAATACCTCACCTGTTGAAGAGGTAGTAGTCGAGGTGGCTGTTGTTAAATTTAATTCAGTTGATAAAAAGGAAAAACAATTATCATATGACAAGCAACACTTCATCTAGCTCATCCCTAATAAAATTAAGAAAATCGATGTATGTCATCATTTTATATCGCAGAGTTGAATTCAAGACAATTAAGATTAAACGGTTTAAATTTTCTTAGTAAACCATGATATTTTGATTCCTAAAAGCTGTTCTGATCTACTGGTCACTGAAGGGTACTACTTTATTAACAGCTAGTGCTATTAATGAATCTACCAAATACCTCATCTCTTGAAGAGGTAGTAGTCAAGGAGCTTGTAATAAATTTAATTCAGTTCAATAAAAAGGAAAAAAAATTATCATATGACAAGTCATATTTCATCTACCTCAGCAGTAATAAAATTAATAAAATCGATGTATGTCATCATTTTATATCGCAGATGTGACTTCAAGACAATTAAGGTTAAACGGATTTAACCCCCTTTATTAAATCATGATAGTTTTATTACTTTAAGCTGTCTTGATCTACTGGTTATTAAATTGTACTACCATATTAAGAGCTTGTGCTATTAATGAATCTACCAAATACCTCACCTGTGGAAGAGGTAGTAATCGAGGAGCTCGTTAATAAATTTAATTCAGTTCGTAAAAAGGAAAAACAATTATCATATAAAAAGCAATATTTCATCTAGCTCAGCTCTAAAAAAATTAATAAAATCAATGTATATTATAATTTTATATTGCAGATTTCAATTCAAGGCAATTAAGATTAAACGGTTTAAGGCCTCTTATTAGATCATGATAGTTTGATTACTTAAGGCTGTTCTGATCTACTGGTTCCTGAATGGTACTACTATATTAAGAGCTATTGCGGTTAATGACCTTACTAAATAACTTACCTGTTAAAACGACAGTAGTTGGAGACTCTGTAAATAAATTTAATTTTGTTGATAAAAAGAAAAAAAAAAGTACTATATTACAAGCAACAGTCCGACCAGCGCGGCGTTAACAATTGACTACTAATGCTTGTATATTTGATCATTTTACTTTACGGATTTAAGCCCAAGGTAAATTGAACGGTTTAAATTTCTTTACAATCTTTGTCCTTGTCCACGAAACAGCTAATTTATTTTTTTTTTGTGTAAGATGCATAAGCTGGTTTTTTTTTCTTTTTCCTTTTTTAACCATTGACACAAGACTTGGTTGTGCTTCTTATATAGCGTTTCTTAAATCCTGACATTTCGGTTACTTGAAGCTGTTCTGACCAACTGGTTTCTAAAACGTTTTTACTACATTAAGACCTATTGCCGTAAATGACTGTACCAAATGCCTTACCTGTTGCAGAGGTAGTAAAATAATGTAGAGCATGATGATAAATTAAATCCATTTGGTAACAAGAAAAAGAAATATCACATTACAAGCAATATTCCGACTAGCCCAGTTCTGAAACGTTACTAAAATCGATGTATTTGATCATTTTCTATTGGGGCTTTAAGTTTCTAGAGAAATTAAATAGTTTAAAATCTTTCAGAATGTCTGTCATTGCATGCCCATTCTAAAGGAACCATTTGCTCTTACTGGTTAAGTCAGAGAAGTTGCTTAGTTTGTTTTATTGCTCTTTTTCAACAGAAATACAACTTTTATGAGTTTCTTAAGCCCCTTATTTTAATCATGATATTTTGATTCCTTAAATCTGTTCTGATCTACTGGTTACTGAATGGCACTACTTTATTAAAAGCTAGTGCTTTTAATCAATCTACCAAATACCTCACCTGTAGAAGAGGTAGTAGTCGAAGAGCCTGTTGATAAATTTAAATTTAGTTGGTAAAAAGTAAAAACAATTATCATATGACAAGCAATATTCCATACAGCCCAGCTCTAAAAAAAATTAATCAAATCGATGTATGTCATCATTTTATGACGCAGAGTTGAATTCAAAACAATTAAGATTAAACTGTTTAAAGCCCCTTATTAAATAATGATATCTTGATTCCCTAAATCTGTACTGATCTACTGGTTACTGAATGGTACTACTATATTAACAGCTAGTGCTGTTAATGAATCTACCAAATACCTCATCTCTTGAAGAGGTAGTAGTCAAGGAGCTTGTAATAAATTTAATTCAGTTCGTAAAAAGGAAAAAAAATTATCATATGACAAGTCATATTTCATCTACCTTAGCTGTCATAAAATTAATAAAATCGATGTATGTCATCATTTTATATCGCAGATGTGACTTTAAGACAATTAAGGTTAAACGGATTTAACCCCCTTTATTAAATCATGATAGTTTGATGACTTAAAGCTGTTTTGATCTACTGGCTATTAAATTGTACTACCATATTAAGAGCTAGTGCTGTTAATAAGTCTATCAAATACCTCACCTGTTGAAGAGGTAGTAATCGAGGAGCTTGTTAATAAATTTCAATTTAGTTGGTAAAAAGGAAACACAATTATCATATGACAAGCAATATTTCATCTAGCTCAGCTCTAAAAAAATTAATAAAATCAATGTATGTTATAATTTTATATTGCAGATTTCAATTCAAGGCAATTAAGATTAAACGGTTTAAGGCCTCTTATTAGATCATGATAGTTTGATTACTTAAAGCTGTTCTGATCTGCTGGTTCCTGAATGGTACTACTATATTAAGAGCTATTGCGGTTAATAACCTTACTAAATGACGTACCTGTTAAGACGGCATCAGTTAGAGACTCTGTAAATAAATTTAATTTAGTTGATAAAAAGAAAAAAAAGTACTATATTACAAGCAACAGTCCGACTAGCCCAGCGTTAACAATTGACTACTAATGCTTGTATATTTGATAATTTTACTTAACGGATTTGAGTTGGACTAACTGTCGTGGGTCGTGGGTCGTGGGTAGTAAGTCGTGGGTGGAAAAAATACCGGTGATGAAAAATAGTTTTGCAACGGTAAACATCAACAACTTTCCAAAAAGGATTTCGAAAAATAATGAATTAAAAAACAAACAAACAAAAACAAAATTGAACCATGGAATTTAGACCCAGACAAGAGATGAAGGCGTGACGGCGTGACGCGTGACGCTTGGCGGCGCGGCGGACGAGACCATCAAAGGGAAGACCTTACAGTTGAGAACTAGCAGACCTCGTGGAAAATTGCCAGCGCAGCCTTATTAAAAATACACATACCGTAAAATTCCGCTTATAAGCCCTCCCGAAAATAAGGCCCCCAAATCTCAGACGCAAATATCCTTCCTTGCTTCCTTCAGTTCAAGTGTAGGGGTATCGAATGGTCTTTGCGAGCATTTGCAAGCACGCGAGCACTGCGTCTTTTTTTGCGAGCACGAGCAGTGATCAAATTTATCTTGCGAGCAGCGAGCACTTTAGAAAATACAACTGGCGAACAGCGAACACTTCGATAAATTTTCCGCTCATTTTACGTTTCGATTTATTAGAGTGCGCCTAGTACCGTAACTTTGCGATCATTTCACGTCCCGGAAAATTTGAATTTGAGGAAGTAACAATATTTTGTGTGCTCATGGCGAACGTAGCAGCTTGTACATGATTTACGGAATTTTAAGAAATCGAGCAAATTTTAACGAGAATCCGAGCATGCGAGCAATTGCAAAAATTTTGCGAGCACGAGCAAGCGAACACTCATCTGAATTTTGCAAGCAAATCGAGCAAAGGCCAAATTTTGCGAGCAGTTGAAAATTTTTATGACCATTCGATACCCCTAAGTGAAATACCAGACGAGTGCAAAGAGTGTAAAACCAGTGCAAATTACAACGAAGATTTCCGAAGTTAGTCCGAAGAAACCCGAACAACCCTAATGACTTCCGAAGGTCATCCGAGATATTCCGAAAATTACCGAAGTTAACCCGAAGACTTCCGAAGGTTACCGAAGACTTCTGAAAATTTCCGAAGATTGCCGAAGATGGACCGGAGATTTTTTAACGTTATCAGACAAGGATTGCGAACATTTTTGGAAATTTTAAAAGGATTGTGGGCTCCCCTTACCTCATTCAATTGGTCAGTAAATCTTTTAATGTATATTATTAATAAGTAATCATACGGATTTTCTCATTCAGTTTGGGATTAATTTACACTCGTGAGTTTTCGTCCAAATTTTCTTCTCCGTTTCTTCTTTTATTTATTATTTTTGTAATGTTGTTTGTGTGTGGCAAGATAATAATAATAATAATAATAATAATAATAATAATAATAATAATAATAATAATAATAATAATAATAAATTAATCACAAATTAAACTCGAACCGTATGGGTACCTATACTAACAAAAACCATACGTGAAATTTGTATCATGGGCCTTTTTAAAAGTGCTCACTACTCATCACGGCGAAACGGTTTTATTATTTCAACTAGACGCTCTCGGGAGCGTTCACTCGGGCTACAGATGATAATACGGCTTCGAACAAACGTGAATGTCAATTTACGCCTAAGTTTTGTATATATTGTATACTCTTTGGCCGGTTCCACGACCGCAAAAAACCTACCAGACTGTATATCGCACCGCAATTGTTGTCGACGTCGTGTTTAAGCTGAGCGATTCTATCAGAAAGTTTTCTACGGTTTTACAGAAATTTCAGTGATAATTGGGTTTGTTTACTAATCGAATTAATGTTGACCAATCAGCTTTCCTGGTTCCCACGGTAAGAAAACAGTTGTGAAACTTGATGCCATTCATCTGATTCCAAGTTATCGAAGGAGAAGAAGCGATGTGTGGGAAAAACAACAATATTACTCCTCAATCGGATATACTTTTCTTCCGATTTAGCCTTATTGGCTCTGTTCCCGCTAATGTCTTTCCACACGACCCCGTAGAAAAAAAACTCGAGTTTGAATAAGAAAAGATCCAGAGATGATTTTGAAAAGAGGCCCGAGGGAATTCAGGTTGACAAACATAGTCACCGACTTAATAGCTTTGTTACCCGTTTTGCGGTCATAATTACCAAGAACTTTATTATAAACAAACAACAAGTTCAATAGATTTTAGAAACAGTCTCTAGCAATATAGCAATCCTTTGTAACGTCAACCGTTTCACCTGCAAGCGCAATCAAACTTTGGGCGTTATCACCGCGCTTTTGTTGTCAAGTCAGTTTGTCTTGCAACTACTTTCTACGCGACCAGGCATGAGACCGCAATTAAGAAAACTTCATCCAAAAATGCTACCAAAATTTAAATTAGATGAAAAAATCCTTATAACCTCCTTTATTAGCTTATTTTTGTCTTGCACAAATTGTTGACTCGAGGCATCCAACGACGCCTGTCTTGTCGCTGTACAAAATTCGTGTATTAACTTCAGCTTTGGATCCCAATGACAACAGTAGCTGACAATACAAGAGTTAGTAGTATTCATGTGCATAACATTGGCTTTCAAAGATAGTTCAGAGTACACATCTTTCGCATCCAACATCGATGGTGCAATAACTTGATGAAGCTTCGTTTTTACAATAGCAATACCCAAGGGCCTCTGCGGGTAGTCCGATTTGCGACGTTGTCGATAGACTGATAGACTGATACAGTCGAAGCTCTCTTAACGGACACTCTCGTAAGCGGACAGCTCTACTTACGGCCGCCTTGTTTGAAACCCCGTTTTAACTCCCATACAAACTCTGTATTTTTACATTCTCGTAAGCGGACATTCCCGTAAGCGGCCGCGGACACTTTCAGAGATAGCGACTTTTACTTTTTCATTGTTTTGAAGCTCCCGTAAGCGGACACCCCAAACAAAATACTGTTAATACTTGAGACTGTTAATGTTGAATATGTTGATGTTGGTTGCAATTAAAATTTGTTGTTTTTAGATCACTAAGGGAAAGTCCTAGTTCTGCAGTATGCACTGTAACTGTTCAGTTATTGTCATTTTAACTTATCGTGGTGTTTTACGGTACAGGACGCAATAAAAAAAAAATGTCATTTAAATTTCTGTGTTTTCAATGCGGTACTGTATTTATTGTTAGCTGGGCAAGTTCCCGTAAGCGGCCATCTATCCCCTACACCTCTAATGGCCGCTTACGAGAACCATTCTCGTAAGCGGCCAGCTCTAGTTACGGTGATGTGTGATATGGGGGCTCCTGGCACATTTTGATAACAAACTCAATATCAAGATTTTGCCAAAGGATTCATAGAGAATTTCATCAAGATTTTGCAAAAATCCCATGCTAAGTCTCTATAAATAGTCTAAACAGATTTTTGCAATGTTTTTTCCAAACACTGCGTGTTGAAAAGCATGAGCCGAAGGCGAATGCTTTTCAATAGGGCGTCATTGGCTCTGTTCTTGCAAGGTATATGTTAAGCCCATATTAAGTCTATGTTAAGTCTATGTTAAGTCTATATTAAGTCTATGTTAAGACTTATTAAAATTTTTGTGTTAAAGTTTCGGGAGGGCCTAGCACAATATTATAATAAAATAAAAATGATATTAATTATGATTTAAAAAGATAAATTTGATAACAATAAATGGAAGAATTACAAATTTGGCAGCTTAAACATATTGCTAAAGAGTTGAAAATTAAAAGACGATCTAGAATGAATAAACCAGAACTAATTGTTGTGTTAAAAAAATATGCAGATGATGATATTAAAAAGTTAATACCAAAATATAATACAAATAAAAAATATATTTGTATTCATGGAAAGAGTAAATATTATTGTAAAGAATGTGATGGATCATATATATGTGAACATAATAAAATTAAGTATCAATGTAAAGAGTGTGGAGGGTCTCAAATATGTGAACATAATATAAATAAGTGTCGATGTAAAAAATGCGGAGGGTCACAAATATGCGAACATGGTAAACAAAAACAACAATGCAAAGAATGTGGGGGATCGCAAATATGTGAACATGGTAAACAAAAAGCTTCTTGTAAGGAATGTAAAATTAAAAAAATGAATTATGATTTAAAGGTATAAATATAAATAAAAAATAACAAAGATGGAAACGTCAACATTAAAACAATATAATGAAAACGGAGATATTGAGTTGAAATATTTTAATTTAGAAAAATTAGTTCTTAATGATTTTTTGAAGTTAATAAATACAGATTTATCATATAATATCACAAAAAATATTGGTTTTATTGATAACGATATTTATGAGGCGATTAATTTTGAATTTTGTTATCTTAATAAGAATGGTAAAAAGTGTTTTTTTGATTTTTCTGAAGATATAAAAAATTTTGTCGTGGATGAAATATGCACTGAAGATTTTTGTTTAATTATATTAGATTTTATTGATGAAGAGCCTTTTGATTTTGGTTATGGTAATAATAATGATAATATTATTTATGATGATTATGGTTTTATTTTTGAAGATGATATTTTTAATGTTGATTATGATAAATTTGTTCTTAATTCAATTAATGTTACAATAAACATGGATGTTGATAAGATATTACATAAAAAGAAATTCTACAAAGACTTGTATGAAGAATTAATGGAAGTAGCATGGGATAGAAATAGAGTTTTAGATTGGTGTCTTGATTTTGAGGAGTCAAGAGATTTGAAAGAACGTTGGGGGAAAAATTAAGTTATATAAAAATGAATTATTATTTAAATATATAAAATATAAAATAAAAAAAGATGGAAAGACTAGTAAAAAATGTAAATAGTGGAAAAAAAACTATTAATATTAAATATCTTAATGAAAAAAGACTTGGTGTTCATGATTTTATAGAATCAATCAAGAAAGATTTGTTAAAAAAGATCTCAAAAAATCGTGTTTTTATTGATGAAGAAAGAATAATTTATTTTGAAATTTGGCATACTGATAATAATAATGATAAATGGTTTCTTAGTTTTTTCAATAGTATAAAAAAATTTGATGAAGGTGATATATGTAATGATAAGTTTGCTATAGATTTATTAGATTATGCTAATCATTATTATTCTATATGGTTGGATATTGTTGATGTTAAAAAAGAAGATTATAAGATAGAACATAGTATTAATGATTTTATTATTATTTCATTTAAGGTTACCTTATACACAAACCTGCATAAAATAACCCATAAAAATAAATTTTACAAAAAATTACATGATGAAATAGTTGCTGCAGTATGGCAACCAAGTAGTTATTTAGATTTTCAAGAATTAAGAGATTTGGAAGAAAGATGGTCAAAAAAGTAAATAATCTTATATAATTATGTTATATAACACCTGTATGTGTTATATAACAAAAAATTACCTAAATCTTAAACTAAAAGTTATGGGAGAACCCTTGAGATCAAGTTTTTTCCATTCATTGTCTAATATGCTTAAATCAAAGTGGTTTATAACGCTCTCATATTTTTGAACTGGAATTGTTGGATAATCCTTTGATGGTATGTTTGCAAGCAGTTGTGATGGCGAGAGTTTCACAAGTTCTCCATATTTAGTTTTATTCATATATGAAGACTTATTATCCACTATACTACACATAAGTCTCAGAGGCTCCTTAATTTGTATATTTATAGGGTATAATTTACCAGGATTTATAAATTCAGGCACCCCTAAACCAATAGACAACCCTCTAGTAAGTTTAACTTTGAAATTCTTATTTGAATATAGATAGTCAACAGAATCAGTCTCAATTATTGTTATCTTTTCCCTATCAGCATCTTTTAGAAAGATCGATTGAATATCACGCAACGAATATGTGCCGGGTTGTATTATTATGATGGCTTGATTCTTTTCATTGTATAATATCTGTTGATCCTTGAAATTAATCAATCTTTTGGTTTTTATATTACAATCCAGGAGTTGTATCTCTCGAAGATTTTTAAGCGGGGGATCTAAATATATCCTAGTTTCAGACTCATACATGGTAATGCTCAACATTTTTTGATTACTCCATATTCATCTTTTTAAATTTTATATAACCACCGTCTGTTATAAAAAATCGACTTACGCGTAAGCTGAAAAATACAGGCATCTACCGAAATAGATACCACGCTAATCCCCCAGCAATAACAATAAATGCTAATATATTCTTTTCATGCTGCGTTGAGTCAATATCCTCCGGGTCAGCAGAGCTGATATTATTTTCCTGTTTCGTAGAGTCTGTTTTCATTGACGGTTTTGGTTCCTTTGGGGTTTTGCCCCGCGGCCCGTAGGGTCTCTTCGTTTCAGTTCTATGCGGTAACTTTAACTTTGAAGATCCCATGTTATGACTTATTCCAACCTGTTTTGCTTCAGCGTTTAGGGAATTATTCACACCAAAATTCATATCATTACTAGCTTTCATAAGTTTGTTGTTAAAACCAGTCACGCTTTCAGTATTGATTATCATATTACTTGGCATCAACCATACACCCGGGGCAATAGCTAAATCAAGCCGTAATTTCGCTTCCTGTACAGCTAATTGATATCTTTGGATAGAACTGGAAATGTCATTCTCGATCACACTACTTTCAAATAAAGCCAAGAATTCTTGTTGTGTCTCAATAGCACCACCGCCATTACCATAAATAGAGTTTCTAGTGTTAACTTGTGAACCCAATATACAGTAAACAAAAGCTTCAGCAGATCTATTCAATCTACCAAGCCCCGCTTTAGTAAGTCCATGCCCCCTTGTTGGGATAAACCAAGCATATTTGAAATCAGCAAAGTCATCATTACGGATAAATGAAATGAGATTACCCTTTTCCTTCTTTCCACCTTCATCAGCGAATTTACCACCTTCACCGGGCCATCGATCTGCTTCAACATCATAATTCCTTACAATATGTACATTTTGATATCCGCCGCCCTTTCCACGGAATCCGGCGCCATAATCAAGGAATATATCTCCCAATCCGCCGTTTCTACCCCCTTTCCATCTAAAGTCGGCCAAAGGCTGGGATCGGTCGGAGACCTCCCCGGCGAAGCCGGACCCGCTCCGCGGAAAGTCAGAATTATTCGCAATTCCAAATTCTGCACACAATCGTTGATATGCAACTTTACTATATGGATTATTATTTATCACAAAAGGCTGCTCATCAGGGAGGGGAAGGCCTAATTCATATAATATTCGTCTTATTGTGAAATATACATGAAACTTAATGAAACTACTAACTACTTTAGGATAATTTAGACTTTCAAAAGGACTTATACCACAACCAGATGTTGCACACCAAACTGCAAAGTTAAGTTGCTGAGGCCAATAATTCATATCTGGAGCATTCAACCATTTTCTACTTTGTTTACCAAACTTGAAAGTCACAACTTGATTGGTAAAAACATCACGCATCTTTGCTGTGAATTTCTTTGTATTTGAAACATATATATCTAGCGAGGTTAGCATTTTTGTTATGTCGCTTGTAAAGGCATCAAAATTAACAGCTGGTATTGGATAGCTTAGATTAGTTATAGTTAAACTTTTTGGGAATGAACTCAATTCATCAGAGGTAACCCCCAAATTTTCCCATAAAAGTCTTTTCATATTAGGAGAAAGATCATCAGTCCAGGTTTTTCCAGTAGGATCATCATTTGACATTAGCGTTATACCATTAACTTTCCACTTAATATATCCCCCATATGAATCATTCACAAATGTAAATTTATCAAGGTCAACCTTTGGGTACCTATTTTTAAAATCCGTCCATAGTGTCATTTTATTACTTTTAGAATAAAATGAAAAGTCTTTAGACTAGATAACCTCTTATCACCTGTAGGGTGCTCCAGCTTCGCCGGTATTTCTAATACCTGCAAAACAATTACACCCCACATCAGTTCTTTCATATGAAATTTTTAATGATCTGGAGTGATTAATTCTTTTAATAGATCTGCGCGAACTTCTCTCCTTATCTGAGACATGTTTAAGTTTTTTTCTGTATCTTTCCTAAATTTTTGACGGATTTCTAGTTTTAGTTTTTGAAACTTTTCCAACTCTGCTAAAATTATAGAAAATTCTTGATCGGATATAACATTATCTTTCAAAGCTTTTGAAACCAAGTCGTTAATAGTGTTTAATTTTGATTTTGCAATTGCAGCGGTTTGTTCGTGTTTACTTACTTTATTTGAAAGTCTTTTTGAGGACGCACCAAATCCAACAGATACTCCGCCACAAATTCCACCGACAACACCCAACGGAATACCAATCATTGCTCCAAAACCGGTAAGAGAAGTTCCAAGTCCACTTGCAGATAGAATAACAGAAAGCATTCCACTACAAACACTGATTTTTGTAAATATACCTCTTGCTCTATTGTATTTTTTCCTAACATCCTCATAATGTTTAATTTCCTTCTCAAGATTTTGTAGTACTTCACATGATTTTTGTAGTCTGAAATTATTAGGATCACCATTCGCTGGTAATTGTGGATAAATTCTATTGTAGTCATCCATATTGTATTTTACTGATCAACATGATATCTTTAAATTTGTTACTTTCTCTTCTTTACACTTTCCACAAAATATAGAACCACAGCCATTATCAAAAGCCAAGCATTCTTACCTAAAAACCCAATGACCTCTCCAGCTGTTTTGAATAGAAAGCTTACAATCGCTCCAACCATCCCTGGTAATATTTCACCTAGTTTTTTACCAATAGCTTTCAAACCATTTCCCACACCTTTACCTAATGTGGATAGGCCTTTGGAAAGATTAGAAACTATAACACCAATAACCACACCTACAGCACTTACAACAACAAATACTGTAAAACCATACTTTTTGAAGATAGCCTTCACACGTTCCCGTAATGGTAGATTTTTAAGTATTTCTTCATTTTTACTCTCAAGATCAGCTATTTGTTCTTGATTTAAAATTATCTTCTTTCTAGATAGTTCTTCAAATTTATTAACCCTATCTTGCAAACGATCTCTACTTTGTTCTAGATTTTTTAAATTTGATAATCCTCTTTTATTTTTTTCTAACTCATCTTTGTGTTGTTTTAATTCAACTAAAAGTTTATCAACCTCTATTTCAGATTCTATCTTCTGTTTAACTGCCGCATCTAAATAGCTTTCTGTTTCCTCGATTCTGGTTTGATGTTCCTTGATTATTCTTTGCTTCTCTTTATCATTATTAATATAAATTTGTCTCTCAAAATCATTTGTTTCCAATACTCTTCTTAAACCTTCTAATGCATTATTTAAATCCTTAATTTCTTCATTCTTTTCATTTAATTGTGATAAAATATCATCATTAGCTTCAACAATTTCTTCTGCTTTAGACCCTAAAGCTTTTTTCAATCCAATAGGAAGTTCTCTATTCCCACCCTTTAATGGTCTTACTTCACCATTTATAAGAATATAATCAGCAACTTTACCGCTTCGGTTTAAATTAATAACTGGTCTAACAATTTTTGTCACATCATCTTTTTTCAATCTTATGATTATTTTTGTGAAGTCTACATTGGGGTAGTTATTTTTTAGTTCTTTTTCAAGTTCATCTATTATATTTTGTTCCTCTTTGATTTTATTTTCTATTTCTTCCCTTGTTAATTGTGAATATCCTGATTTGGTTTTAGGTCTAGCACCCTCATCCTCATAATTTCTTTCTGTCACTTTTGAATTTTTTCCTGGAATATTTTTTCTAGGGGCTGGGGTAGGTCTTTCCATTTCATCATCATCCTCATAATTCCTATAACCTATAGTTGTAGATGTTACTCGAACTGGTATTTTTGATGGTTTTCTACCAAGTAGTAAACTTTTTTCATCAAAATCATCAGGATCATCTTCTTCCCCCAACCCAATGGGATCGTCTTTTGGTACTTCTGGTAATTCTTCCATGATTTTTTACTCATCAGTAAGAAATCTTTAAACGTGCAAAGCACGCCGCGAAGCAAACTAATCACAGACAATTACCTAAAAGAATTTACTAGCCATATAACCCAATGCCAACATACCACCACCCACATATGCCATTTCGCCTGTTTTTTGACTTTCACTTGGTCTATAATAATCTGAAAATTTTGGCTCCCCCGGATGTGTCTCACTATACAATTCTAAAGCTTCATCTGTTTTTGAAAGATTTTTTGATGCTTGATATTTTTCATCTTTTTTCTTCATTTCCCAATCAATTAGTTTCTGTCTATTTTCCTGATATTCAGCATAATCTTTTTGATACTTTTCTAACGCTTTATCGTGTCGTATTTTCTCTGTATCTGTTTTATAGCCAGATAGATATTTTGCAAGATATGATCCACCAACAAAGGCAGTTGCATTTAATACAGCTCCTCCAATCAGCATTGCTATTGTTGCCATGTTTCTTCCCTTCGGGGTAGGCTTTAAGCCGTTTCGCTTCGCTCAGGTCTATAAATCCTTAATTTGGTAAAGTCAATCGAAGATTGACCCCGGCTACGCCGGTAAAATCTTTTGATCCTCTAAATATGTTTTTAGATACATACTACCAGACAATACAGCCACCCATTTTGCATAATTTGTAATACTCGAGGATGGGTCGTTCATAAATGATTCTTTCATAATCTTTTTAGCCACATAACCAACAGCAGCGGCTAATCCAATAAGTACTGCAGAATCAGTAACAGTTTTCACAAGTTTGTTTTCGGTTGACATAATTTTTTACTGTATCAGTGAGAAACCTTTAAACTACTTATTTTATATCATTGCTATTTTCGGGGGTGTTAGGGTGGTGGTATGTGAGGGTGGTGGTTGTGATGCAGGAATCTTTTTAGGTTGTGACATTTGTGAAACATTAGGTGTTCTGTTTTTATAATATCTCATAAACATGTCAAATGCTGTAAACCCTATTCCAACAATGGATAAAACAGTAGTAAAAGATAATTCTGGAATCCATGCTTTTGGTTCGCTCTCTGTATTTTCTTCTTCTTCCTGTTCCTTTTCACGTTTCATTTGCTCCGCGGCCCTTAGGGTCTCCCTAGCCAATGCTTCTTTTGCTTTTTTATTATATTCAGCTAATTTCTTACCAGCTGCGACTTTTTTAGGATCTTTCACCCTCTTTTTAGAAGCATTACCTTCAGTTTTTTCTTTTGGTGTATCCATTGTAATTTGTTCCGCAAAGCGGGGAGGGGCTTCGCCCCGATCAACTTCTGTTCCCCCTTCACTTTGTTCAGTTCGGTCAGACATTATTTTAAATGTTATTAAGAAGTCTTTAAATCATGCTCAGTAAACAGTATCAGACCCGCTTGCATCTTGCTTACTAGTCTGCTCAGTTGTATTTGAAATCTCTTGATTTTTATTCTCAGTTGTACTTGTAAATTGTTGATTTTTGTTGAATTTAACGTGTTTAGCAACCTGAAATAACCCGCTAGCAAGTGCTGCCAGTCTTCCCACTTTCAATGCTAATAGACCTACAATGTTTGTCAGTTCGCGATTAACCAAATCATCATTTTTCAAATCATCACAAAGAGCTTCTATATCATCTACAGGAACCATGTAAGAAATAACTTTAGAAACTAATTGAAGAGATGAATCTACCAACCCACCGCTAATTTTCTTACCCAATACTGCTTGATATCGATTATAATATTTTTCAATGTCTTTTACTGATAATTTTTTTATATCACCCAGACTCATATCAACTCCTAAATATTCTTTTGTTGTACCCAAGGATGCGAGAATAGCTAGTGATTCTTGTTTAATTTCAAGATCCTCACTTCGTTCTGTATTATCAGATTTTACCTCAGGTTGTTCTTCTATATAATCTTCAACGCTTGTCATCTTTTATGGTGATACATTTACTATTTTTAAATCACTTCAGGTATCTCCAAATAACATTGGAATGGATAACGTAAAGATAAACATAGTCTAGAATATTTTTCTTTTTTCAGTAGTTCTACAAATTTTTTACTAGTTTCAGAGTCTAAATCACCCCCGTAATCTTCAAAAAGCATCTTCATACCTTTTTGTGATGGGTTATGGAAAGTAACAACGCAGGCAACATTTTCACGGAATGGTTTTGCTATCGACGTTAATTGTTGAGTTAGGACCCACATTGATAATCCATGATGTCTTCCAGAAAATGCCAAATCAATAAACTTGTTTGATCGTTTTTTCAGATCATTCGAAACGGCACAATCGTCTAAAATTATTAGTGTATTTGTGCCAGAGAATAAAGTTTGACAATCAGTTAACAATTCATTAATCTCATCTATATTACTTGCATCTGGTGATAATACATAGAAATGTTTATCTCCTCTAGCAAAATTATGATATGTTTTGTTTTTAGAATAAGTTGGACATATTAAAACAATGAATTCAAACAATTTTCGGAATGGGCCTCGGAGTTGATCTATGATGTACTTTGTCTTTCCACAATTTGTTGGACCTGTTATAATACAGTGAAAAGGAATTTTATCTCGTAATTCTTCCATCTTTTCTTTTCCGCGAAGCTGGGAGGTCTTTAGACCGATTTCCGCGAAGCGGGGAGGGCTCCGCCCGACTAACTAATACATTATTGATCTTAAGTTTGAATTCATAACCTCCATTAAAGCATCAGCTACAACAAACATGTAACAAGTCATACTACCAGACCCGCCAACTTTTCTTTTCATTTCTATTTTTATACCATCTTGTGCGTTGTTTAAGGCTAGACCGCCTCCATGAATACTATTGTCTGGATGTGTTCTCAAATCTATCCACAGGGCAAACTTATTATTATAAAAATCCTTTTCTTTTACCGACCATCGAGCAAAGCTCTCCCCGGCGAAGCCGGAACGGGAGGAACCCGATGGAAGAATGAAGCGTTTCTTTATTGACTCCCAGAAGTCTGAAGGCACCATCCCCTTAGAGTAAAAACGGTTAGGCACGCCATTAACATCAATATTAATTGAGGTTAAGCCTGGATTTAAAAACCTCTCAGAATTTTTTTCGCCTTCTCCGTATGGTAATATAAACAAACATAATATCCCTGTAATTGCCCTTCTTGGGAGATTAATATGTTGATTTATAACACTGTCATTAGGTCTGGATATGGTGAAAGTTTTGTGTAGAGTGACATTCTCGTAAAAGAATCCTTTACCAACCTGATAAGCTGCCTGCGCCTCACGAGCTAAGTATTCGCTTGATATACAAGAATATTCCAACTCGAGGTTTGTTATTTTGTAAGTTGGTGTCTTTGTCTTGTCAGAATAAACAACAATATCGCTAACTGGAGCTAGTGTAATCTCAAAGATTAGTTGATGATCTAATGCCTTTGGATAGAAAACCCCATGATCTTTTAGTATAGGATGATTTAGTGGGATATGGTACTTGGTGTTATGTACTACTGCAAGAGCCACTTCATTTGCATCTGTGTCTACTTTATCCCCTGCATTTGTCCGGAGCTTCCTCATGTTTCTAGAAGAAATACCTTGCTTTAATCTATCCTCTCGTTCTTCATCTGTTAAAAATAAGTCATGATATGTTTGAAATATATCGTATCTTTGAGTATCCTGTAGTGTTTCACCTCCAAAAAGAACCTTGAGTCTGTATACAAGGTTACTACCTACATTATTCACGAGGGTGTTATCTTCATGACCATCAACAGTCAAGTTAAATACTAGATATACACTTCCTGGTACAATCACTAAATTTTCAGAAAGTTTTGGAATATTTATATATAGTGTTTCTCCAGGATTGGCCGATGAGGGATTTAGTGTAATTCTATTCAATGTTGATTCTGCTTTCAAACCGAGCGGTTCTCTTGGAATCCTGTTTGGATTAATTTTTTCAGATACGGTTGTCATATTTTATTTTAAGAAGGGGTGGAGTAATCTTTAAATGAGTAGCGAAAAAATATTATCAAAAAAATCGGCGGATCGGGCAAACCCCCAGCCGAGGGCGGCTTTAAGTCGGATATATTATTCAACTGAGGGGTATTGGAAAGGATATTCTGCAATCTCAAAATTAGCTGTAAAAGCAAAAGTTAGTGAAGATGTAGCAAAACAATGGTTACAAAAACAAGCAATATGGCAAATCTATCTACCAGTTCCAAAGTATATACCTAGACCCCACTGGACTGTAGATAAACCTAATCAGATTCACCAAGCAGATTTATTATTTTTGCCTCATGATAGAGTTGTAAGAAAAACATATAAATATGCATTAGTTGTAGTTGATGTAGCCTCAAGATATAAAGATGCTGAACCATTAACCTCAAAAGAAAGTCGAGAGATATCCAAAGCTTTTGAAAAAATATATTCCAGGAAGTTAAAATACCCCAAAACATTAATGGTTGATCCAGGAAGAGAATTTATGGGCGATGTTACAAAACTTATGAATTACCATAATGTAAAAATCCAGAGAAGTGAGGCTGGAAACCATAGAGCCCAAGCGTTTGTTGAAAGAGCAAATAGAACATTAAGTGAACGATTATTTAGTCATCAATATGCACAAGAAATGATCGGCGTAGCCAGGCCTTCAGGTTTTAGTGATGATCGATCCGCCAAAGGCGGGGAGGGCGCTGCCAGATCCAGAGTATGGGTGAAACGATTACCGGCTATTTTGAAAACTTTGAACAATACACCAACTAGAATAACTGGTAAAGAACCTGATAAAGCTATAAAAATGAAAGAAGTCGAACTTGAAACCAAAAATTACCAACGTGTGGTGGGTCTTGATGAGGTAAGATTACCATCTTATGTTAAAGTTAGATATTTATTATCTCCTGGAGAACTTGAGGGTGGTGAAAAAAGGCGGGCTACAGATCCTATTTGGAGTATCAAAGTTTTTGATATTTATAAAAGTGTGATTTCGTCTAATCAGCCAGTTTTGTATTATTTAGTAGATGGACCAAGACGGGGTTTTGTAAGAGAAGAATTACAAGTTATACCCTATGATACTGAACTTCCGCCCAATTCTGTTTTGAGACTATAATGTCCATATGGAAGAGTACTTTTCCCATCTTTACAAATGATTCTCTTATCATCATCAGCAGATAGTGCAACTTTATTAACATTTTCAGTATAAACAAAATGCTTATAACTTCTTATTACTGGCATTTCTCTCATCTGCTTTGCTTTGCTGAGCAAGCATTCCTTATAATCATCAAATTTTATTGTATTTTCAATAACTGATTTCTTTACTCCTTTATTCTTTTTTTCCTCTTTTCCATCATCCACCCTGAAAGAATATAGTTTAGCTCGCAGCCCAACAAATTCAACTATTATTTTGCCGCCGGCTTCATCTTTAAACTTACCAATTACTTTTTTGTTTACGCCCGTCTCAATACCTGATGGGTGGTCTTTGGAGAAGTTACTTGTGTCAAACTTTTCTCTAACGTCTAGACTTATATCCTTATAGAAATCCTCTGTTTCTATATCATATACAAGACTATCTGTATCTGTCATAAGTAATTTAGCTTTTTCTCCGTATTTTGGTTTGGTATAATTATAATGAAAATCATACATTATTGCTTTACTTATATCTAAAATACACATTCCTAAGTAAATGGGTTTATTGTATTTTATATGTGTTTTATTCATATGTATAGCCATAAGATTTTCAGAAAAAATAGTACGACGATTATAGTTAGCTTTTGATATTAATTTTCTTGCATCTTTCTCATTTGTAACCAATCTTATATCTACCCTTTTTCTAAGATTTTCCATTGTTTTACCAAATACAGAGTTATTCATAAGTTTGAAGAATTCTTTTTCAAAATCGTTTTTCGCTTGTGCTCTTAATTTTGTATTCAAATCAATGTATGGTTTTAACCATGCAGACTCTTTAAATGTAATTCCTCTATGAATATCTGTTACTTCTAATCCTAGACTTTCATATTTTTTTAGAGTTTCGTGTTGAACTACATATTTTTTCTTATCATTTAGGTTTGGTATTAATTTCTCAACCCTATTAACCTTAATTCTTTCTGGGGCAAGTGGATAGTCACTATGTAAATCATGAAGATGTTGTGGATATTTTAAATCAACCTCTAATATACACGGTATATTTTTCCAGTTTGTTAGCTCTTCTTTTGTCATCCATCTTAAACCATGAGTGGGGAGTGGTTTACTCATTGCTCCACCATATAAATTATTTGCATCTAGATATTGTATATAATTTGCTACCATTTTAGGGTCATATTCTTTCATGTATTTGTTGTTGGCTTTAGCATATCTGTTTGATATTTGAGCTATACCGCCTCGAACGCCTTTCTCAATCATAATTAACATATCAATGTCAATTATCATCTCCAATTCAATTTTGGTTAACTTTAACATTGCATCCCAAGCCAGACCTGGCGCTGTATAATACCAAGCAGGGTCCAAACCATAATTTGTTTGACAAACATCTCTAAAGTTTTCAAAAACATCGGCTAATAATAACACATCAGACTGGAGATATAGATTAAGGTAATCTCGCATTGTTTTCATATTAAAAGTTTCCCATACCTTTTTAGCATGTTTGTAATCATCTTCTGAAATATCTTCACCTCTAAGTTTTGAGTAAAAAGCTTCCTTTGGTGGAAGTTGGGTTTCGTTTAATTTATCAAAATCATCAAGCCAATCATATGGGAATACTCCCTTTCTCAACAATAACTCTAATTTCTTGCTAGCATTGTATTTTTTACTATTTTTGAAAGATTCTTTTGGCAGATTATTTACTAATTTATCAAGACTGGACGACATAAATTTTAATGAATCTATGAATCTGATATCTCTTTTAACATCTTTAATCTCACCAGTTTCTTTATCTTTATAGGTGTCAACTACAATCTCTTTTGAGAAAGAAATATACTTTTCCTCATTATTTGGTATGAGTTTTATTTTACCTTCTTTTTTAGCAAGATTATTAATAAATAGATGAGCATCATATCCCGATAAATTGTGAATTATGACAGGAAAGAATTTTGGAATCTTATAATTTAAATTGCATTCCTTATGTGCTGCTCCTCTATACTTTCCTGTAAGATGACAGTGATCTATTACCTTATCTTCACCCAATTCTTTCTCGCATATATGACAATGAGTTGAGTTTTCATAGTTTATTTTATCATTTTCTGCCATATTCTTCTTATTAAACTTTTTGAATCTTTTTACATTATAACTAATACATTTTTTATAAATTTCCTTAAATTTATTCTCTATATCATCTACAAATTTCTGTGCTACATCATCTTCAGACGATTTAGCTGTATATCTATAAAGAGTAGATTTACATATTTTTTCATTAAAACTCTTAATATAAAAGCTGCAAGCAACCGGTTTGT
The DNA here is from genome assembly GCA_949710005.1 of Ricordea florida. Classification (NCBI taxonomy): domain Eukaryota; kingdom Metazoa; phylum Cnidaria; class Anthozoa; order Corallimorpharia; family Ricordeidae; genus Ricordea; species Ricordea florida. Next base: position 27,022,565 of record OX453272.1, read on the forward strand.
GTCTCTGGTATTTGTTAGTAAAACTTTTACTTTTGTCTAGTGGACATGTATTTTTTATTCCCCTCAAAACACACTCAAAATCAGCATATGCTACAAAAGGTATTCGCATTTTTTTAACAAAATTTCTAAAAGAAATAAAACAAGGATTGCCATCTTTATCTTTTAGCATATCAATTCTAGCTTCATTGTATAAATAACAATATCCTTCATGCTTTTCCAATGAGCTTTTTAAATGAAAATGGTGTAAACAATTATCACAAAAGTACAACTTACATTTGTGTTTAGTAACTTGCCTGCGTATAAGTGCACTAATATTCTTTATTAAAACAAAGTGTTTATTTGGTTCTTCATCTTTATTTTCTTCATTTATTTCTTCTGTTAATAAAAGTAATCTAATCAATTTAAATCCTCGTTTACTACTTCTTTTTATAGGATATACCCCTATTTTCTCATCATATCCATATATAGCAATATCATAATCATTTTGGTTTTCAAAATTAACAACATCTTGTATTGCGCTTGGAAAATTAATTCCATCCCAATTAAAATTATTAGATTGTTCTATCAATTCTTTAGTTATTCTTTGTGGGTTTTTATCAGTTGGATAAACTGCTCGTGTTACACACCACTTGAAACATTTTTCATCATAATTCTTAAGGTTAATAAGAGCATTCCTGTTTAACAATTCTTTCGGTAGTGGGATATAAGATCCGCCTAAAAGTGGAACAAAACGATCTATAAAAATGTCAAAGAATAGTACACGATCTAATTCCCAACCAGATTCTTTATTCATAAATTTTTCAAATTGGATTAGTTGTTGTCTTGTTAGTCTATCAAATAATTCTGATAAATCTGTTGATTCAAGAACAATTTCTGATTTTTCAGAAGGAAAGGGCTTGTCAGTGTATTTATATATTTCTGATTTTTTTTCAAATAATTTTTTTTTGAATCTGCATGAAAATATAAATTTAGTCTTTAATGATTTTTTTGATTCAACTCTCTTTCTAAGTAAATCTATAACTTTTGGTTTTATTTTATGTAAAAATACTAGTTCATCATTCCTTCCATTTCCATCAATCCTATAACTTATATAATTACCATTTATAGCAGATTCATATTCCCTTGGTGTAAAATCTTCCGCAATTTCTTTTTTGTTAGATTTTTGTTTTTCAGTTTCTTTTTGATTAATTAATTTCTCTTCTTTTACACTTTCATTCGTAGTTTTTTGTTTTTCTTTAGTATTTTTATTTATAAGATTTTTAAGATCTTTACCAACAGCCTTAACTCTATCAACTACTTTTGTTGTCTGTTTCTTTATCCAATTAAAAGTTTTATTCTTTATTTTTGATTCTTTAATATTTTTAACTAAACTTTTAGCACTATCAACAAAATTATATACAATATTTTTTCTAGATGGTAAAGTTTTTGATAATTCTTGAAGTTTAGTATGTTGAATTGAGGAGGGGCGTGGTGGTTCTGTAGGTGTGCCAATTCTTACCGGTGGTGGGCCCGGAGGGGGGCTATCTAAATTAAATTGATCTTTTGTATCTGGAGGATTTGTTATATAAAGTTTGGGTGGTTTAGTATGTTCAATTAGAGTTGGTGTATTATTTAGAATTGGAAGAGGTAAATTTGGTTGATCTAGAGGTCTATTTTTTGTAATACGCAAAGCTGCAACAATTTCTGAAATATTATCAATTATTTCTTGAACATTATTAATTATTTCAGGAATATTACTCAACGCTTCAATTAGGTCTGATTTTAAAGTTATTTTTGACCTTCCTTCAATATTATACCATGCGACTAAAGACCTTAATTGCCTAACACTTAATCTTCGTAGTTGTTCCATAGCTAATCTTCTTAATTCTTCCATTTATTGTTATCAAATTTATCTTTTTAAATCATAATTAATATCATTTTTATTTTATTATAATATTGTGCTAGGCCCTCCCGAAACTTTAACACAAAAATTTTAATAAGTCTTAACATAGACTTAATATAGACTTAACATAGACTTAACATAGACTTAATATGGGCTTAACATATACCTTGCAAGAACAGAGCCAATGACGCCCTATTGAAAAGCATTCGCCTTCGGCTCATGCTTTTCAACACGGAGTGTTTGGAAAAAACATTGCAAAAATCTGTTTAGACTATTTATAGAGACTTAGCATGGGATTTTTGCAAAATCTTGATGAAATTCTCTATGAATCCTTTGGCAAAATCTTGATATTGAGTTTGTTATCAAAATGTGCCAGGAGCCCCCATATCACACATCATACGGACACTTTTTGTCCCGTCCCGAGCGTGTCCGCTTACGAGAGCTTCGACTGTAGACCGAAAAGGTAAACCTAGACTCGGGCTACCTGTGGTAGTAGCCCGAGTAATAATAAAAGCAAATGCAGAAACTTAAAGATAGAACAAAACAAGCAATGTGCAGAAATCTACCTTAGCTCAGTCTAACCATCGACTATTAAGTTTAAATCATATCCTTCCAAAACTTTCACTTGTATAGGATTAAGGTTCCTATAAACTTCTGATTTGATGTGAACGAGTCCAGTAAACAGCGGATTTTTTTTCTGTATGTGTGCAAAGCTGGGATGGTAATATGTGTTGGTGAAATCAGCACTGTATACAAAAGAGCCGGTTGTTGGATCCCGCCGCATCAACCTGCGATCAACGTGCTTGACCACCATATTATGGGGTGGTTGTCGAAATTTTTCTACAAATTCGTTTCCACACCCATAACACTTTCTGGCGTTAGTTGGTAGAGGGACAAGATTATATTGATAGGGTGACATTCCCGAATGCCAAGTTCCTGGTGCTACAGGTGGATTTACAGCAAACGGGAGCATGAAAGGGAATCTTGCAGCTGGTGGTACCGGTGGTGGTGCCGCTGGTCGTGCAGCTGGTGGTACCGGTGGTGGTGCCGCTCGTGGTAACGCTAATGCCGGTTGCATAAATTGTCCCCCAGTTTGAAAACTCGATGAGTGCGCTATATTTGGTTGATTTGGCAGGGGTACCTCTTGTTCATCGTGTGCAGATAAGACGTGTCCATTTTTAGAGCTTGCTCGTTCCATACGCGCTTGATTACTACTTTTGTCCGTTCGCGCTTTCTTTCCATTTTCACGACGATGTTTCGACCTGCCTCTATGTTCATTAATTTCAGGAGGTCGATGGCCTGAAGTTTCATCTATCATGGCTCCCATCTCTTGAATTTCCCTGCCTAATTTTTGAGCGAGGTCTATCTCTCGACGATAGTTTCTTTCTTGATATCCCGGCCCGGTTCCGCCGCGAGAATTACCTGACATGAAACCTTTCAAGTCAGCTTCTAGAAGAACACTGTCTCTTATATCCATATGTGCGGCTTCTAACAGCGAAAGGTTGGGGCGATCTCTATGGGCCCATCCAGCATGTATCACCTCCGCTTGGTTCATGTGAGGCCCATCCTCTGGGGTGAATGCGTTGAAAATGAACTCTCGTCTATCATTCCACCATTTCAGCCAAGAATCCAAGAAGTGTCGCTCAGGACGCTCGTCGATAAAAAATTGCAATTCACCCTTTGCAGCATTATACCCTTGCAAGGTCTGCGCGTGTAATAAAGCTTCACATTTTTCTTTGAATATAGGTCGACTCTCTGGATCCAATTTTTGGGCTTTTTTGTTTCTGTTTTCTTTAAAGTGAAATTCACAGGTCTTGATCTTATCTAACGCTCCATGCCCAAACACCTTTCTGATGCCATTAAGATTGGCTCCAGCCATATCACTGCACCAGCCTAGCGGATTGAATTTCGTCTGGTTATTTTTTGAAACTTTCTGAAGTGCTTGGTTGAAAAGTTCCCAAAATAACTGAATGTTTTCGGAGTCCTCAGTCTCTGCCTCCATGATAGCAAGAGGAATTTGCTTTCTCAAAAGCGGATGGTATATGCTCGCAGTTAATGTTGTGTAGTTCCGGCATCGTTTACGCTTCCCATCAAAGAAACAATACTCTTTGCTTAAAAAGTGCTGCCCTTGCTGATCCATGTCTAAGGCCATTTGCATTTTAACTTTACTTGTTTTGAAGACATGTAATGGTTTGTCTGGGTTGCCCCTTCTGTCGTTCACTTTAAAAATATAAAGACTGTCCTTTTTGTCGCAATACTGTTTAAACGTAACAAGCCCTTCAAAGTTCTCTCCTTGTGGATTAATGTTCTTTTTAACTGCCTGGTTTTGGTTGGCAATCCACTTTTAATCAGTTAGTTGGCTTGCTTCCCTGTCAACCTTATCCCATTCCTCATTCCCCCTTAACAAGGACACGACCAAAGCCGACTGCACTTCTGAAGGCTTAAGGTTTGGATCTTTTTTGAACATGTCCCTTATTACGGCCTCTTTTTGTTTTTTGCATGACTCTGGTTTCGCGGGGCAGGTGTGCTGTCCATAATGAAATATTTGTAAGCTTTTTTGCCAATTTTTACGTACCGTCTTGCCGGACATTCTACAAACTCGGCCTTGATGCCGCAGGCTTAACATTTCCTATCGTCGCCATTCTTCTGGAACTGTAGCCTGTTTATCACTCCATATTGAGTTTTGAAGATACACCCTTCATTCATGCACCTCCATGACCCACGACAATCAGCATATCTCATGGGTCCTTTGTTCGCCCAGTGTGTTGTGCTGTCCTTTTGCCACTGTCTACCGTCAGTAGATAAAGTAGCCCTTCGCGCTTTCACATCTTTTACATTTTTAATTGAAAATGCTCTTAGGCCGTCGATACCATTAGGCAATTTTTCAACTACTTCTAATTCGACAACATCCCACATCTCGGGAGCAATTTTTCTTTGTTTCTTGGATGGGGGGTGTGGTTCATCATCCTCGGTTTCACTGCCAGAGGGACTGCTGGGTGCTGCCTTCCGTTGTGTGACCCTGACTGTGTTACTAATAATAATGATAAATAATGTATGATAAATAATAATGATAAATAATTCCTCGCGAAGCGAGGCCGAAGGCCGAGCGTAGCGAGGTTACTAATCGTGTCGGTTCCGGTCAGACCACGTGGCTCGCAAGCCCGAGTAAATCGAGCCGAGAGTTTTTATATATGTATATATATATATTTATATGTTTATATATATCTATATTTTAAAGGTGTCCGTTCGCAGGCCAGGTTACCTGGCAATAGTAGCGCACTTGAGAACTGCTGATTTACCGCCATTGAGAATTCGGTGATGCGTTTTTGAAAGTAATGTAAATTTGTGGAAACCGATTTCACTCGTCCTGGAAGTACACCCCAGCAAAGTGATCTCCGAGATATTCAAGAAATATTAGCACGAGATCGTCGTCGAGTAAGTTCGAATACCGTGAAAATCTTCACGAGGAAAGCACGACTCAAAGCAGGGATAGAGAAACGACAGCAGGGAGAATAACAACAGACATCGCAGCCAAGACAACAACTGCTCGCTCCAGAAAAAGGCAAACGAAACAGCAGGGAAAAGGACCAGGAATTCAATCAAGTTAGTTTTGAATTTGAATGTGTTATTGATAGAAATACAGGACATGAGTGAACGATTACATAACGAAATATATTGGCGTACTACATTTAGCAAAACGACTTAGAAGGGACACCGAGTAAGAACGACTTCAACGATTGGAGATGTCTCTGGAAAATAATTCTATTAGTCTAAAAACGGAATCGGAAGACGACCAACAGATTACAAGAGAATATAAATACGTATTTTTCATAATAAAACGATAGCGTTTCCATTTTGAAGTAATTCCCAACACAGAGAGTTGCAGTTGTTATAGCAATCATTTATAACGATGTGATCTGATATCATTGAAACAGTGAAAATATTGTAAATTTTCTTGATCTAGCAGTTATGTTAAACATTTTCAACAGAATATATACCCTGTGTCACTATAAAGTACTGGTTCTGCAATATTATCAGTGATCAATGCGATCATTTCAAAACAAAGCAAATGTGATTACTGAATTCTGAGTAGTATTTCTCTTTGCCATATATATATGTATGTATTCTCTGATTGAAAGGTTTCAATAATATTGCGTCGAGACAACAAGTTTCATAGCCTTTTCACAATGGGTCAGTTTTACCTTAGAGTTCAATGACCCCCCCCACCCCCCACTGATAATATTGCTATCTAGAACCCCTGCCCTTTTTCCACAAATGAAATGTTAATTCAAGCCTTAATTTGAAAAGTTAGATATAACATATTAACTTTGTTACTTTCTGCTGTTTACTTTATTTTTATGATGTCAAATATCAATATTTCATAACAACCACAACATGCAATTAACCTTTTACATTGGAAAAACTTTATAAAGAAGAAAATAAATTTTTTGATGCCAAAATGTTTATGATCTTTCTCATATATTCATTGCAAGTGTGCTGTATGTAGTAACAAGTGTTTCAAGTTTCCTAAATGCCCTATGCTTTCAATAATGATTTTCCACACAAACTTTATAGACAAATGACTGCACTAGATTCTAAGCCTTAAAGAAGAAATGGTATTGTTTGGAGCTGTTTTGATTACTACCACCTCTGATGGAAGGCCTATTAAGAAGATTTTTGTATTGCTTGTAGAAGTAGAGTAACAATACCTTTACCAAGATTAGGACGTGCATCCCACCCCATAAAAATATATTATGCTTAACATGAAAAATATAACAATAATAATAATAATAATAATAATAATAATATCAATACCAGTAATAATAATAGTAATGATGATAATAATAATGATAATAATATGATGATAGTTCTTTTCGTTACTATATGTCATTGGTTACAATACCTGGAGCTGCCATGACTTTTTCGATGAAATACCATCCTTATATTAAATCTTTCTTCTGCAGTTTTTATAATAGAAATTTTCATATGTTCAAAATAATATAATCTTCTGTGGTTGGGTATGGATATTTTGCCTGTTTCTGTAACAGCACAATTAAACTTTTATGTGGTATATACTTTTGACTGATTGATGTTGATTTCACATTATTTTTTTACAGGAGGACGTAGTGCAGCAATCTTTTTGAACATATTAAGATTTCAATAACTCTTTCTTACATGTAGTGTTTTTATGATATGACCTAAAAATAGCACAACCACATACTATACAGTCGGCACTCACTATTACCAAACCTTTATTCAAAGTTTTTGTAGAATCCAATTGTTTTACCCCCTATTTTTTTTATGTAATGACATTGTATCTCACACTTCTGCTGATATGGCATCTCTTTTGAGGGAAGAAGAATTTTTCTATCTACCACTGGGGGTACCATTGCAAATGAAAAGAGTACACAAATTAAAACATGCACTATTCATAATGCTCTCAATTGTGGTTACCCGGGAATGAAATAATGACTGCAGTAGACAATAAAATATCTAATCAGAAGATTCTTCTTACAATGAATCTCATGCAGTTATAACCAAGAAACATAAACAAAAAATAATTGGAGCATTCAACTCATCCTCAGTGTAAGAACATATTGTGTTTAAAAGTGATGTACAACAAAGAAGACAAAGCAGTAGAGACTAAGAAAATAAAACTAAAGAAAAAAAAAACACAAGTTTTTACACCGTGGTAAACACAAGCATTCATATCAACTCTTCAAGATTTCACTTGCAAGAGATTTACAATCATTTTCAATTTGTGTTAACTGAATATTATTGTGGTACTTCATAGACTCTATTCCCTGTCAAGATAATAAATAATTTTACTTTCATTCCCTCTGGTACAATCTCAGTGGCAGTGAAAGAGCTAAATGAAGGTCAATTTTTAAGCACTGTGTTGAGCCGTATACTCATCATGTAATTTGCACCAGGTGTCACTAATTGTGTACAAAACACAGCATAAGAAATAAAATAATGGGGATTACGCTGATATAAAAAATAAAATGTAAAATATAAAAAAAAATAAAGAATAAAATATAAAAGCATTGTGTCTTCTTAAACAACTAGCTTCGCGAGGTTTTTGCGGGAGTCGTATTTCTAGTATATAAATGATACATTATATAGATACATTCGAGAAGTTCGAAAACAGGTCATATAGCCGTATCGATACCAAAACTAAGGATCCTACGAGTTTCGTTATAAGTAAGGTTAAACCAAAGCTTTACCTACGTTAGGTTCAATCTTTTTTAAATATATAATTAAATGTACAATAGAACCCCGCAAACTCGAACTTCCAGGGGTAATGAAAAACAGTTCAAATTAGTGGGGGTGCGAGTTAGAGGAGTTGGTGTTGAGTTTTAGGTTTCCTGTTAACATAATATCGAGGCTCACAATCACATGTCATTTTGGTGCACTTTGAAGAACTTACACACTTTCTACTAACTGTGTGTTGTGCACTGTACAACTTTTGGACGCCGCCGACTTCGCTGATGTTCGCGTTATCCATAACGGTTAAATATTCCGACAATACTATCAGCTATTTGACGTTTCAAAAATCGAGTTCGACTTAACGGGGTAAATGCGGTACCTCTTCTTTTTCTTGGGTGATGGACTTGTGAGGTCAATAAACACTTGCCCTTCACTTGATGAGTTGCTGCTAATCCTCACACATTCCACAGTAGGACCTTACAAGGGAGCAAAGACCTCAAATAAGCGTGACCTGACAGCTGGCAAAGCCCATCTGAAGAAAGAAGTAAAGCAGCCAATTTTCTGTGCCCCCCACCCCACTCCCCCCCCCCCCAACCCTTCTCCTTGTATCGCGAATTATCAAGTAGCGAGTGTGATGTGGGAAGTATCTTAAGACATCTGACCATAAGTTTAGGAGTAAAGACGTTTCTAACTTCAAAGCACTAGATAGAATATCCCCTTTCTCTTTTCCTACGTTGCCCCTTCTCCTTTTCTGGCTCGCAACCCAGCTATTACCGCAATAAATACACAAAGGTTTTTACATATTTCCTTTTTTCTTTTTGTTTCTTTCTTTTTCTTTGTTTTTCATTTCTCTAACATTTTTATTACCATTTTTATTACTTTCTAGACTGCAAGCAGTTTCTACTTTTGACAAATCGGGCGAAATACACGCGGGCGCGTGAAAATCGTCTCCGCGAGGAGACATCTATGAGTTAGAGACTGCTCGCAGTCTGCAGCATTCGTGACTTCAACATCTTTTTCATTTTGCGTCCTGGTTTTATCGCTGTCAACACTTGTCATGATATTGTTTCTCGTTTCCATTTTGATTTGAGATGATTCGTATTAGAAATGATGCTAAAATACAATAAGTCATACCGGCCTGTGTAGGTGTTCAGTTATGAATGAAAGGTCGCGCATGGTCACGCTTCTTAAACTAGTCTAGTTACAGTACCTTTGATCGGGACTTTTCCTTCCGTGGTTTTTTCACCACAGATTGACTAAAGCCGGGCGTTGGATTCTCCAGAGATCCATCCGAATCCGAACTTTCATCATTCTAAAAAGTAAGCAAGCAATTACAGTTTTCGATCCAGTTATCGACCTGTTGACTTGACAAGAGACAAATAGTTGTCAAAAAGTGTAACCTACCTTTGTACGTGTAGATAGAAGAGATTCCTTTAAAGCTTTTCTCATTGCTTCGTCTTCATCCTCTATCTGAAAACGTCTCCAGTAATCATTCCTTAAAGGGCTGTGTCCTTTAACGACATCGGCATACAATGTACGGATACTTTCTTCACTAGAGCTGGTAGCGCACGACTGGTCTTCAGGGTTTATACGTGAGGAATCCATCACAGAAAAAAGGTGTACAGATCTCGAAACCGTCTTGAAGTGATCTAACTTAACTCAGTTAGAAATGCCTCATTGTGGTGATATTCCACGAGGTCTACTGAATGATATCTGCTAGTTGTCAACTGTCAGGTCTTCCCCTTTTATGGTCTCGTCAGCCGCGCCCTCACGCAACCTCGTCCCCAGGGTGTTCTCGGCATTCAAAATGGCGGCTTTGGAGAAGACCCTGGCAAACGGCAAGTCACGCGTCTCCAAAAATGTTGGAGATTTGGATTGTTTCAACACGGCAGCAGGCTTTGTGATTGGGTAATTTATGGACACGTGATCTGCTGTTTGTTTGTTGATGTTTACCGTTGCTAAACTATTTTTCGTCACCGGTATTTTTTCCACCCACGACTTTACCCACGACCCACAGCCCACGACACACGACTTACTACCCACGACCCACGACCCACGACAGTTAGTCCAACTCACGGATTTAAACCCAAGGTCAATTGAACGGTTTACATCTCTTTACAATCTTTGTCCTTGTCCACTAAACAGCTAATTTTCTCTTTTTGTGTAAGATGCATAAGCTGGTTTTTTTTTCTTTTTCCTTTTTTAACCATTGACACAAGACTTGGTTGTGCTTCTTATATAGCGTTTCTTAAATCCTGACATTTCGGTTACTTGAAGCTGTTCAGACCAACTGGTTTCTAAAAAGTTTTTACTACATTAAGACCTACTGCCGTAAATGACTGTACCAAATGCCTTACCTGTTGCAGAGGTAGTAAAATAATGTAGAGCATGATGATAAATTAAAATCATTTGGTAACAAGAAAAAGAAATATCACATTACAAGCAATATTCCGACTAGCCCAGTTCTGAAACGTTACTAAAATCGATGTATTTGATCATTTTCTATTGGGGCTTTAAGTTTCTAGAGAAATTAAATAGTTTAAAATCTTTCAGAATGTCTGTCATTGCATGCCCATTCTAAAGGAACCATTTGCTCTTACTGGTTAAGTCAGAAAACTTGCTTAGTTTGTTTTATTGTTGATATTGTTGACCAACTGGTTTCTAAAAAGTTTTTACTACATTAAGACCTATTGCCGTAAATGACTGTACCAAATGCCTTACCTGTTGCAGAGGTAGTAAAATAATGTAGAGCATGATGATAAATTAAATTCATTTGGTAACAAGAAAAAGAAATATCACATTACAAGCAATATTCCGACTAGCCCAGTTCTGAAACGTTACTAAAATCGATGTATTTGATCATTTTCTATTGGGGCTTTAAGTTTCTAGAGAAATTAAATAGTTTAAAATCTTTCAGAATGTCTGTCATTGCATGCCCATTCTAAAGGAACCATTTGCTCTTACTGGTTAAGTCAGAGAAGTTGCTTAGTTTGTTTTATTGCTCTTTTTCAACAGAAATACAACTTTTATGAGTTTCTTAAGCCCCTTATTTAATCATGATATTTTGATTCCTTAAATCTGTTCTGATCTACTGGTTACTTAATGGTACTACTTTATTAAAAGCTAGTGCTTTTAATCAATCTACCAAATACCTCACCTGTAGAAGAGGTAGTAGTCGAAGAGCCTGTTGATAAATTTAAATTTAGTTGGTAAAGAGTAAAAACAATTTTCATGTGACAAGCAATATTCCATACCGCCCAGCTCTAAAAAAAATTAATAAAATCGATGTATGTCATCATTTTATGACGCAGAGTTGAATTCAAAGCAATTAAGATTAAACGGTTTAGAGCCCCTTATTAAAGAATAATATCTTGATTCCCTAAATCTGTACTGATCTACTGGTTACTGAATGGTACTACTATATTAACAGCTAGTGCTGTTAATGAATCTACCAAATACCTCACCTGTTGAAGAGGTAGTAGTCGAGGTGGCTGTTGATAAATTTAAATTTAGTTGTTAAAAAGGAAAAACAATTATCATATGACAAGCAACACTTCATCTAGCCCATCCCTTATAAAATTAATAAAATCGATGTATGTCATCATTTGATATCGCAGGTTTGAATTCAAGAGAATTAAGGTTAAACGGTTTAAATCCCCTTATTAAATCATGATAGTTTGATGAGTTAAAGCTGTTTTGATCTACTGGTTATTAAATTGTACTACCATATTAGGAGCTTGTCCTGTTAATGAATCTACCAAATACCTCACCTGTTGAAGAGGTAGTAATCGAGGAGCTCGTTAATAAATTTAATTCAGTTGGTAAAAAGGAAAAACAATTATCATATAAAAAGCAATATTTCATCTAGCTCAGCTCTAAAAAAATTAATAAAATCAATGTATGTTATAATTTTATATTGCAGATTTCAATTCAAGGCAATTAAAATTAAACGGTTTAAGGCCTCTTATTAGATCATGATAGTTTGATTACTTAAAGCTGTTCTGATCTACTGGTTCCTGAATGGTACTACTATATTAAGAGCTATTGCGGTTAATGACCTTACTAAATGACTTACCTGTTAAAACGACAGTAGTTGGAGACTCTGTAAATAAATTTAATTTTGTTGATAAAAAGAAAAAAAAAGTACTATATTACAAGCAACAGTCCGACTAGCGCAGCGTTAACAATTGACTACTAATGGTTGTATATTTGATCATTTTACTTTACGGATTTAAGGCCAAGGTAAATTGAACGGTTTAAATTTCTTTACAATCTTTGTCCTTGTCCACTAAACAGCTAATTTTCTCTTTTTGTGTAAGATGCATAAGCTGGTTTTTTTTTTCTTTTTCCTTTTTTAACCATTGACACAAGACTTGGTTGTGCTTCTTATATAACGTTTCTTAAATCCTGACATTTCGGTTACTTGAAGCTGTTCTGACCAACTGGTTTCTAAAACGTTTTTACTACATTAAGACCTATTGCCGTAAATGACTGTACCAAATGCCTTACCTGTTGCAGAGGTAATAAAATAATGTAGAGCATGATGATAAATTAAATTCATTTGGTAACAAGAAAAAGAAATATCACATTACAAGCAATATTCCGACTAGCCCAGTTCTGAAACGTTACTAAAATCGATGTATTTGATCATTTTCTATTGGGGCTTTAAGTTTCTAGAGAAATTAAATAGTTTAAAATCTTTCAGAATGTCTGTCATTGCATGCCCATTCTAAAGGAACCATTTGCTCTTACTGGTTTCAGAGAAGTTGCTTAGTTTGTTTTATTGCTCTTTTTCAACAGAAATACAACTTTTATGAGTTTCTTAAGCCCCTTATTTAATCATGATATTTTGATTCCTTAAATCTGTTCTGATCTACTGGTTACTGAATGGTACTACTTTATTAAAAGCTAGTGCTTTTAATCAATCTACCAAATACCTCACCTGTAGAAGAGGTAGTAGTCGAAGAGCCTGTTGATAAATTTAAATTTAGTTGGTAAAGAGTAAAAACAATTTTCATGTGACAAGCAATATTCCATACCGCCCAGCTCTAAAAAAAATTAATAAAATCGATGTATGTCATCATTTTATGACGCAGAGTTGAATTCAAAGCAATTAAGATTAAACGGTTTACAGCCCCTTATTAAAGAATAATATCTTGATTCCCTAAATCTGTACTGATCTACTGGTTACTGAATGGTACTACTATATCAACAGCTAGTGCTGTTAATGAATCTACCAAATACCTCACCTGTTGAAGAGGTAGTAGTCGAGGTGGCTGTTGATAAATTTAAATTTAGTTGTTAAAAAGGAAAAACAATTATCATATGACAAGCAACACTTCATCTAGCCCATCCCTTATAAAATTAATAAAATCGATGTATGTCATCATTTGATATCGCAGGTTTGAATTCAAGAGAATTAAGGTTAAACGGTTTAAATCCCCTTATTAAATCATGATAGTTTGATGAGTTAAAGCTGTTTTGATCTACTGGTTATTAAATTGTACTACCATATTAGGAGCTTGTCCTGTTAATGAATCTACCAAATACCTCACCTGTTGAAGAGGTAGTAATCGAGGAGCTCGTTAATAAATTTAATTCAGTTGGTAAAAAGGAAAAACAATTATCATATAAAAAGCAATATTTCATCTAGCTCAGCTCTAAAAAAATTAATAAAATCAATGTATGTTATAATTTTATATTGCAGATTTCAATTCAAGGCAATTAAAATTAAACGGTTTAAGGCCTCTTATTAGATCATGATAGTTTGATTACTTAAAGCTGTTCTGATCTACTGGTTCCTGAATGGTACTACTATATTAAGAGCTATTGCGGTTAATGACCTTACTAAATGACTTACCTGTTAAAACGACAGTAGTTGGAGACTCTGTAAATAAATTTAATTTTGTTGATAAAAAGAAAAAAAAAGTACTATATTACAAGCAACAGTCCGACTAGCGCAGCGTTAACAATTGACTACTAATGGTTGTATATTTGATCATTTTACTTTACGGATTTAAGGCCAAGGTAAATTGAACGGTTTAAATTTCTTTACAATCTTTGTCCTTGTCCACTAAACAGCGAATTTTCTCTTTTTGTGTAAGATGCATAAGCTGGTTTTTTTTTTCTTTTTCCTTTTTTAACCATTGACACAAGACTTTGTTGTGCTTCTTATATAACGTTTCTTAAATCCTGACATTTCGGTTACTTGAAGCTGTTCTGACCAACTGGTTTCTAAAACGTTTTTACTACATTAAGACCTATTGCCGTAAATGACTGTACCAAATGCCTTACCTGTTGCAGAGGTAGTAAAATAATGTAGAGCATGATGATAAATTAAATTCATTTGGTAATAAGAAAAAGAAATATCACATTACAAGCAATATTCCGACTAGCCCAGTTCTGAAACGTTACTAAAATCGATGTATTTGATCATTTTCTATTGGGGCTTTAAGTTTCTAGAGAAATTAAATAGTTTAAAATCTTTCAGAATGTCTGTCATTGCATGCCCATTCTAAAGGAACCATTTGCTCTTACTGGTTAAGTCAGAGAAGTTGCTTAGTTTGTTTTATTGCTCTTTTTCAACAGAAATACAACTTTTATGAGTTTCTTAAGCCCCTTATTTAATCATGATATTTTGATTCCTTAAATCTGTTCTGATCTACTGGTTACTGAATGGTACTACTTTATTAAAAGCTAGTGCTTTTAATCAATCTACCAAATACCTCACCTGTAGAAGAGGTAGTAGTCGAAGAGCCTGTTGATAAATTTAAATTTAGTTGGTAAAGAGTAAAAACAATTTTCATGTGACAAGCAATATTCCATACCGCCCAGCTCTAAAAAAAATTAATAAAATCGATGTATGTCATCATTTTATGACGCAGAGTTGAATTCAAAGCAATTAAGATTAAACGGTTTACAGCCCCTTATTAAAGAATAATATCTTGATTCCCTAAATCTGTACTGATCTACTGGTTACTGAATGGTACTACTATATTAACAGCTAGTGCTGTTAATGAATCTACCAAATACCTCACCTGTTGAAGAGGTAGTAGTCGAGGTGGCTGTTGATAAATTTAAATTTAGTTGTTAAAAAGGAAAAACAATTATCATATGACAAGCAACACTTCATCTAGCCCATCCCTTATAAAATTAATAAAATCGATGTATGTCATCATTTGATATCGCAGGTTTGAATTCAAGAGAATTAAGGTTAAACGGTTTAAATCCCCTTATTAAATCATGATAGTTTGATGAGTTAAAGCTGTTTTGATCTACTGGTTATTAAATTGTACTACCATATTAGGAGCTTGTCCTGTTAATGAATCTACCAAATACCTCACCTGTTGAAGAGGTAGTAATCGAGGAGCTCGTTAATAAATTTAATTCAGTTGGTAAAAAGGAAAAACAATTATCATATAAAAAGCAATATTTCATCTAGCTCAGCTCTAAAAAAATTAATAAAATCAATGTATGTTATAATTTTATATTGCAGATTTCAATTCAAGGCAATTAAAATTAAACGGTTTAAGGCCTCTTATTAGATCATGATAGTTTGATTACTTAAAGCTGTTCTGATCTACTGGTTCCTGAATGGTACTACTATATTAAGAGCTATTGCGGTTAATGACCTTACTAAATGACTTACCTGTTAAAACGACAGTAGTTGGAGACTCTGTAAATAAATTTAATTTTGTTGATAAAGAGAAAAAAAAAGTACTATATTACAAGCAACAGTCCGACTAGCGCAGCGTTAACAATTGACTACTAATGGTTGTATATTTGATCATTTTACTTTACGGATTTAAGCCCAAGGTAAATTGAACGGTTTAAATTTCTTTACAATCTTTGTCCTTGTCCACTAAACAGCTAATTTTCTCTTTTTGTGTAAGATGCATAAGCTGGTTTTTTTTTTCTTTTTCCTTTTTTAACCATTGACACAAGACTTTGTTGTGCTTCTTATATAACGTTTCTTAAATCCTGACATTTCGGTTACTTGAAGCTGTTCTGACCAACTGGTTTCTAAAACGTTTTTACTACATTAAGACCTATTGCCGTAAATGACTGTACCAAATGCCTTACCTGTTGCAGAGGTAGTAAAATAATGTAGAGCATGATGATAAATTAAATTCATTTGGTAACAAGAAAAAGAAATATCACATTACAAGCAATATTCCGACTAGCCCAGTTCTGAAACGTTACTAAAATCGATGTATTTGATCATTTTCTATTGGGGCTTTAAGTTTCTAGAGAAATTAAATAGTTTAAAATCTTTCAGAATGTCTGTCATTGCATGCCCATTCTAAAGGAACCATTTGCTCTTACTGGTTAAGTCAGAGAAGTTGCTTAGTTTGTTTTATTGCTCTTTTTCAACAGAAATACAACTTTTATGAGTTTCTTAAGCCCCTTATTTAATCATGATATTTTGATTCCTTAAATCTGTTCTGATCTACTGGTTACTGAATGGTACTACTTTATTAAAAGCTAGTGCTTTTAATCAATCTACCAAATACCTCACCTGTAGAAGAGGTAGTAGTCGAAGAGCCTGTTGATAAATTTAAATTTAGTTGGTAAAGAGTAAAAACAATTTTCATGTGACAAGCAATATTCCATACCGCCCAGCTCTAAGAAAAATTAATAAAATCGATGTATGTCATCATTTTATGACGCAGAGTTAAATTCAAAGCAATTAAGATTAAACGGTTTACAGCCCCTTATTAAAGAATAATATCTTGATTCCCTAAATCTGTACTGATCTACTGGTTACTGAATGGTACTACTATATCAACAGCTAGTGCTGTTAATGAATCTACCAAATACCTCACCTGTTGAAGAGGTAGTAGTCGAGGTGGCTGTTGATAAATTTAAATTTAGTTGTTAAAAAGGAAAAACAATTATCATATGACAAGCAACACTTCATCTAGCCCATCCCTTATAAAATTAATAAAATCGATGTATGTCATCATTTGATATCGCAGGTTTGAATTCAAGAGAATTAAGGTTAAACGGTTTAAATCCCCTTATTAAATCATGATAGTTTGATGAGTTAAAGCTGTTTTGATCTACTGGTTATTAAATTGTACTACCATATTAGGAGCTTGTCCTGTTAATGAATCTACCAAATACCTCACCTGTTGAAGAGGTAGTAATCGAGGAGCTCGTTAATAAATTTAATTCAGTTGGTAAAAAGGAAAAACAATTATCATATAAAAAGCAATATTTCATCTAGCTTAGCTCTAAAAAAATTAATAAAATCAATGTATGTTATAATTTTATATTGCAGATTTCAATTCAAGGCAATTAAAATTAAACGGTTTAAGGCCTCTTATTAGATCATGATAGTTTGATTACTTAAAGCTGTTCTGATCTACTGGTTCCTGAATGGTACTACTATATTAAGAGCTATTGCGGTTAATGACCTTACTAAATGACTTACCTGTTAAAACGACAGTAGTTGGAGACTCTGTAAATAAATTTAATTTTGTTGATAAAAAGAAAAAAAAAGTACTATATTACAAGCAACAGTCCGACTAGCGCAGCGTTAACAATTGACTACTAATGGTTGTATATTTGATCATTTTACTTTACGGATTTAAGGCCAAGGTAAATTGAACGGTTTAAATTTCTTTACAATCTTTGTCCTTGTCCACTAAACAGCGAATTTTCTCTTTTTGTGTAAGATGCATAAGCTGGTTTTTTTTTTCTTTTTCCTTTTTTAACCATTGACACAAGACTTTGTTGTGCTTCTTATATAACGTTTCTTAAATCCTGACATTTCGGTTACTTGAAGCTGTTCTGACCAACTGGTTTCTAAAACGTTTTTACTACATTAAGACCTATTGCCGTAAATGACTGTACCAAATGCCTTACCTGTTGCAGAGGTAGTAAAATAATGTAGAGCATGATGATAAATTAAATTCATTTGGTAATAAGAAAAAGAAATATCACATTACAAGCAATATTCCGACTAGCCCAGTTCTGAAACGTTACTAAAATCGATGTATTTGATCATTTTCTATTGGGGCTTTAAGTTTCTAGAGAAATTAAATAGTTTAAAATCTTTCAGAATGTCTGTCATTGCATGCCCATTCTAAAGGAACCATTTGCTCTTACTGGTTAAGTCAGAGAAGTTGCTTAGTTTGTTTTATTGCTCTTTTTCAACAGAAATACAACTTTTATGAGTTTCTTAAGCCCCTTATTTAATCATGATATTTTGATTCCTTAAATCTGTTCTGATCTACTGGTTACTGAATGGTACTACTTTATTAAAAGCTAGTGCTTTTAATCAATCTACCAAATACCTCACCTGTAGAAGAGGTAGTAGTCGAAGAGCCTGTTGATAAATTTAAATTTAGTTGGTAAAGAGTAAAAACAATTTTCATGTGACAAGCAATATTCCATACCGCCCAGCTCTAAAAAAAATTAATAAAATCGATGTATGTCATCATTTTATGACGCAGAGTTGAATTCAAAGCAATTAAGATTAAACGGTTTACAGCCCCTTATTAAAGAATAATATCTTGATTCCCTAAATCTGTACTGATCTACTGGTTACTGAATGGTACTACTATATTAACAGCTAGTGCTGTTAATGAATCTACCAAATACCTCACCTGTTGAAGAGGTAGTAGTCGAGGTGGCTGTTGATAAATTTAAATTTAGTTGTTAAAAAGGAAAAACAATTATCATATGACAAGCAACACTTCATCTAGCCCATCCCTTATAAAATTAATAAAATCGATGTATGTCATCATTTGATATCGCAGGTTTGAATTCAAGAGAATTAAGGTTAAACGGTTTAAATCCCCTTATTAAATCATGATAGTTTGATGAGTTAAAGCTGTTTTGATCTACTGGTTATTAAATTGTACTACCATATTAGGAGCTTGTCCTGTTAATGAATCTACCAAATACCTCACCTGTTGAAGAGGTAGTAATCGAGGAGCTCGTTAATAAATTTAATTCAGTTGGTAAAAAGGAAAAACAATTATCATATAAAAAGCAATATTTCATCTAGCTCAGCTCTAAAAAAATTAATAAAATCAATGTATGTTATAATTTTATATTGCAGATTTCAATTCAAGGCAATTAAAATTAAACGGTTTAAGGCCTCTTATTAGATCATGATAGTTTGATTACTTAAAGCTGTTCTGATCTACTGGTTCCTGAATGGTACTACTATATTAAGAGCTATTGCGGTTAATGACCTTACTAAATGACTTACCTGTTAAAACGACAGTAGTTGGAGACTCTGTAAATAAATTTAATTTTGTTGATAAAAAGAAAAAAAAAGTACTATATTACAAGCAACAGTCCGACTAGCGCAGCGTTAACAATTGACTACTAATGGTTGTATATTTGATCATTTTACTTTACGGATTTAAGGCCAAGGTAAATTGAACGGTTTAAATTTCTTTACAATCTTTGTCCTTGTCCACTAAACAGCTAATTTTCTCTTTTTGTGTAAGATGCATAAGCTGGTTTTTTTTTTCTTTTTCCTTTTTTAACCATTGACACAAGACTTGGTTGTGCTTCTTATATAACGTTTCTTAAATCCTGACATTTCGGTTACTTGAAGCTGTTCTGACCAACTGGTTTCTAAAACGTTTTTACTACATTAAGACCTATTGCCGTAAATGACTGTACCAAATGCCTTACCTGTTGCAGAGGTAATAAAATAATGTAGAGCATGATGATAAATTAAATTCATTTGGTAACAAGAAAAAGAAATATCACATTACAAGCAATATTCCGACTAGCCCAGTTCTGAAACGTTACTAAAATTGATGTATTTGATCATTTTCTATTGGGGCTTTAAGTTTCTAGAGAAATTAAATAGTTTAAAATCTTTCAGAATGTCTGTCATTGCATGCCCATTCTAAATGAACCATTTGCTCTTACTGGTTAGGTCAGAGAAGTTGCTTAGTTTGTTTTATTGCTCTTTTTCAACAGAAATACAACTTTTATGAGTTTCTTAAGCCCCTTATTTAATCATGATATTTTGATAGTGCTTTTAATGAATCTACCAAATACCTCACCTGTTGAAGAGGTAGTAGTCGAGGTGGCTGTTGATAAATTTAAATTTAGTTGTTAAAAAGGAAAAACACTTATCATATGACAAGCAACACTTCATCTAGCCCATCCCTAATAAAATTAATAAAATCGATGTATGTCATCATTTTATGTCGCAGAGTTGAATTCAAGACAATTAAGGTTAAACGGTTTAAAGCCCCTTATTGAATCATGATAGTTTCATTAATTAAACAGATCTAAAAATATAAAAAGGGATACTCTAAATTTTCGATCGCCTTTTGCGGTCTTCTTCAGAGAATGATGGATTTCGCAAGGTTCGCAGAATTCTAATAAGTTGCATTAACGTTATTGGTCGCTGCCCCCCTTGGGAGCAACTAGCGATGCGTAAACCCTTGGGAAGGGCGTTCTTTCATTTATAGTGCTTTTGTCGAGGAAAGAATGTGAGGACTCAAGTAACAATCTTTTGCTCTTGCTGCTTACACCTGTTTCAAGAATTTCGGAGTAACTTGGATGTATGTCGTGGCCAATTTCTGCATGATGTTTAATCGCGGAGTTGATATTTCCATTTGTTCCGGGCTTGTGTTCGGCTCCTCGCGATTTCCAACTTCTTTTGCTTTCCCCAACGTATGCAAATGAGCATGTCCTGCAAGTCACTTTGTATAATATTCCTTTTAACCGCTCTCTATCCGGTCGGTCCTTAGGCTTTTTTAAGATATTTCCTAACGTTCGTACTGGTTTGAACGCTGTCTTGATGCTTTTGCGGCTCAAAATCCGTCGAACGCGCTCCGACACTCCTTTCACATACGGGATGAACGTGTATGCCTTCCGATTCTCCTGGGTTCTTGGTTGCGTGTTTGTTTTATTTGATTCGCCAGCTGACTTGATGAAGCCCTCGGGATAACCGTTAGCTTTTAAGTTAAGGCCTATTGCGATCGGTTAT
>OX453272.1:27056129-27083629 GCA_949710005.1 Ricordea florida
CAATTTGTCGTATTGTTCGCAAAGGACTACTCCTTCTCGATAACTGATCGCTACCATGAACTTGGCCATCCGCCCACCAGAACCACAATGAGACCCTTTAGCCGTGCATCCAGTACTAAGGCCTTCTTCGGGTTTTCGCCAAATGCGCCCCCTCGTTGATCGGGCCTGATCGGCGGGTTTGTATTTGTGTACAAAACTAACCCCGTCTAAATAGAAAGCGATTTGTTCAGTCCACAGAGAGCTTGTATACTCACGCTTTATCCCACGTGCAAATTTCAGCCTCCTTTCATGATCTGCTCCTGTTAAAATCCCTTTTCGACGGGCTTGTATGTACTTATAGCCGTGTTTGTGTAACAAACGCCTTACAGTTTTACAGGAGACAGTTCTAGCATCTATTCCCGCTTCCAGCATCAGTCTTTTGACAGTAAAGGAACCTTCTCGTCTTCGAAGGACATCGATTTGTCGCAATAGCGTCCGTTCGTCGCGTTCACTAAGTTTTCGAGGACGTCCCCTGCGCTGAGTACCTACTTCACGCACATTCCTTTTCAAACACAGATTTTCGTTATTTAGGATTCGGTACAGCGATGCACGAGAAATATTGTATTTCCTCACTATGTCTTGCTTTTTGGCGCCATCGTTTTCCATAATGAAACGTAAATATGCGCGGATTTCCGCACCGATAACTCCGTGAAAAACCATTTGGTTGAAAACTTTTCACAGTAAATGAGTCATTTGTGACGTAATAATTTCGCTCTAATGCGCGTGACGGACCTTTTCGCGGAACAATGTTGACGCTGAGTATGCTGGGTACACGGCACATCTTCTTGATAACATGAATATGCATAAAATACCTATGTTTCTTAAAAGCATCAAATTTAGACAATCATGGACAAAAGTTGTTGAGACACATGAAAATTACCAACCTTTTTCCTTGGTGTAAATTCTGTTCCCTCTCCTATCGTGAAAGGTAGCCTCCCCTCCCCCCTTTTTTAATGTTGGAAACAACTGAACATCCACAAAGCGTTTTGCAACATTGTTTGGGGGGGGGGGAGGGGGTCATTTCAGATGAAAAAGATGTCTTCGTTCAAATACAAAATTCTCTTGTTAGTTACAAAGCGTGAGTTTTGGTAAATTGTCTCAACATTTTTGTCCATGATTGTAGGTCCAAAAGCTAAGTAAATTGTATGTATAGGCTATTTGACTAGCGAAAACATAGCATTTCTGATACCAAAAAACATAGTCCTGGCATATAAACAACATAGGACACTAGCATAGGTTTTACATACTCTGTGACATAGCATTTGCATAGATTCTACATAGTGTCTGATTCTACAACGGACGTTACTAAAATCGATGTATTTGATCATTTTCTATTGCGGCTTTAAGTTTCTAGAGAAATTATATAGTTTAAAATATTTCACGATGTCTCTCATTGCATGCCCACTGCAGGAACCATTTGCTCTTACTGGGTAAAGCAGAGAAGTTGCTTAGTTTGCTTTATTCCTCTTTTTTAACAGAAATAAAACTTTTATGAATCTCTTAAGGCACTTATTGAATCATTATATTTTAATTACTTGAAGTTTCTTAAACGTACTTGTTCGAAAACGTTACTAATATATTAAGACCTAGTGCTGTTAATGAATCTACCAAAAACCTCACGTGTTGAAGAGGTAGTACTTGGAGACTCTGTCAATAAATTTAATTTAGATAATAATAAGAAAAAAGTACAATATTCCAAGCAGCTATCTAAGAAGCCAAGCTTTTAAAATTGACTAATAATTATTGTATATTTGAACATTTTACTAATTTACGGATTTAAACCCAAGCTAAGTTAAACGGTTTAAAGTTCTTTACAATCTTTGCCGTTGTCCACTAAAGAGGTCATTTTCTTTTTCTGTGTAAGATAGATAAGCTGGTTTTTTTTTATCTTTTTCCTTTTCTTGCCAGTGACACAAGAATTGGTTGCGCTTCATTAATAGGCGTTTATTAAATTCTAATATTTCCGTTACTTGAAGCGCTTCTGACCAACTGGTTTCTAAAGATTTTTTACTATATTAAGACCTATTGCCGTTAATGACTGTACCAAATGCCTTACCTGTTGGACAGGTAGTAAATATAGAGCATGTTGATAAATTCAATTCAGTTGCTAACAAGAAAAAACAGATATCATATTACAAGCAATATTCCCACTACCCCAGTTCTGAAACCTTACTTAATTCGATGTACTTGATCATTTTCTATTCCGGCCTTAAGTTTCTAGAGAAATCACTAGACCAAAAGCCACATTTTAATCACATTTAAGTTGCATTAAACAACCCTAGAACTTGGGTCCACATTTAAGTCTAGTTTAATTGTTTAAAACATCACTTAAATCAATGCTATTGTCATAGTGGGGTTTAAGTGCCCCTGAAACATACATTATACACCTGAAGCCATTTAAGTTCCTGAAATGGAGATTAAACATTCTCTAAATTAATGGTTGTGTTTTGGTTCCCATAAATGACTATTTATTGATGTATAACAGGAATAGTAAGAATTAAAATTGTCCAGTGTGTAACATCACTATGCACTTCATTGCTTAAGTATTTTCAAATTGTCTCTTCTCCATAAACGAATCATAACACCAAAACATGAAAGAAATGTAAAGGTGTCTTGACATTTTGAACTCAGTTCAATAAAAAAGGAATATAATCAGTTAAGAAAAAATATCATCTGCAACCTACAGGGCAAGAAAAATGACCATATTTCACTAATCACACTAAGACAAGTGAATAAAGAAACTTTAATTCTATCCGTATATGTAGTCTCCATGTCCATACAATCTAATATAGTCATGTACCTTTATTAGCTTATGCATCAAAATTTTGATACTGGTGCTACTAAAAATATATCTTGTTCATCACATTCATCGGAAATCCACAATCGCCGACGGCGACGCTTTAGCGATTGAGAAGAACATTTCGTTTTTGTGTGACGACGATACGAAGATGAATGTGCAAAGGACTTTCCGCAAGTTTCCACTTATCACAGAAGAAAGGGCTTGGAGTGTTTGCGACGAAACTTGTTTCAGGATAATCTTCGGCCTTTTTGTTGATTATCAAAGAAAACCGCAATCGGTAATGGCTAATTTGCGGCAAGAGCAATGAATGGCCCTATTGTTATCTCAAGTGTAATTTGCATTTGGTTTTTCTGCTTCATTGCAATTGGTTGGTTTTCGATAGTAAGCCAATCAGAAGGCGAGAGTGTCGATCGCGGGATGTATGTTTCATGTAGTTAGTGTCATTTGGAAGTTCGCATTCTAGCTTCGTTTCTTGCCGTGTGATCGATCGTTTTTTACATTTGGTTACAGTTCACTGTTTTCGGTAATGATGACTTTACTAGGTGCTCAACAGGAACGACAGCTTCTTATTATTGAAAGGATGAGCGGAAGAATGGATACGATTTGTGACAGTCAAAAGAGACTCGAGGATGCCAATGCAAGCCTGCGACAGGGGAATGAAAGATTAAGAAACGAATTGCAAAAGAAGGAGAAGCAGGGCAACCTACGTGGTTTGAGAAATTCACGGCGGAGTTCTACTATTGAAATAATCAAACAAGTTTACTGCAAGCCTGGGTGGGTTTGCTACAAAGCAACAAACAATACAACAACAAATGAAATATACACTGTACATGTAATGACCAAGTAAAAAACACCAGTGTCTATGAAGGAATAAATTTGGTGGGTGAATTAAAAGATGCTTATGAAATGAATATGGCCGAAAAGATAAAGGTGAAGATTTTAAAATTACAATATAATTATGATCATTTAATTACCCTTAAACATGACTTTTACACACATTTAGAATGTGTTTAAGGTTCTAATTAAACATAATGTAAAAGTCAGAAGATATTTTGGTTGTATTTAATGGTCGCTTAAACATGCATTAAGCTTTAGCCTTAAGGGTGTTTAAGGCGGGTTTAAGTTGAAATTAAACATATTTTTAAGTTCTTAAACCTGTAATTAAATGTAGTAAACATAACTTTAAGCCAAGATTAATTTCTGTTTAAGACTGCTTAAATGTTCTTTTTCTCCTTGTGAATTAAATAGTTTAAAATCTTTCACGATGTGTCTCATTGCGTGCCCACTGCAGGAACCAATTGCTCTTACTGGGTAAAGCAGAGAAGTTGCTTAGTTTGCTTTATTGCTCTTTTTTTTTACCAGAAATACAACTTTTATAAGTCTCTTAAGCTCCTTATTGAATCATTATATTTTGATAACTTGAAGGTGCCTTAACGTACTTGTTCGAAAACGTTACTACTATATTAAGACCTAGTGCTGTTAATGAATGTACCAAATACCTCACCTGTTGAAGAGGTAGTAATCGAAAAGCCTGTTGATAAATTTAATTTAGTTGGTAAAAAGGAAAAACAATGATCATATAATGACAAGCAATATTTCATCTAGCCCAGCTCTAAAAAATTAATAAAATCGATGTATGTCGTCATTTTATATTGCAGATTTCAATTCAAGACAAGTAAGATTAAACGGTTTAAAGCCCCTTATTAAATCATGATATTTTGATTACTTAAACGGTTCTGATCTACTGGTTCCTAAAGGGTACTACCATATTAAGAGCTAGTGCTGTTAATGAATCTACCAAATACCTCACCTGGTGAAGAGGTAGTAATCAAGGAACCTGTTGATAAATTTAATTCAGTTGGTAAAAAGGAAAAACAATGATCGTATGACAAGCAATTAATATTCCATCTAGTCCAGCTCTAAAAAAGTAATAAAATTGAGGTATGTCATCACTTTATATTGCAGATTTGAATTCAAGACAATTAAGTTTAAACGGGTTAAGGACTGTTATTACATCATGCTATTTTGATTACTTAAAGCTGTTCTGATCTACTGGTTCCTAAAGGGTATTACTATATTAAGACCTAGTGCTGTTAATGAATCTACCAAATGCCCCACCTGGTGAAGAGGCAGTACTTGGAGACTCTGTAAATAAATTTAATTCAGTTGATAATAAGGAAAAAAGTACTAGATTACAAGGAACAGTCTGACAAGCCCAGCTTTTAAAATTGACTAATAATTGTTGTATATTTGAACATTTTACTAATTTACGGATTTAAACCCAAGCTAAGATTAAACAGTTTAATATTCTTTACAATCTTTGCCCTTGTCCACTGAAGAGGTCATTTGCTTTTTCTGTGTAAGATAGATAAGCTGGTATTGTTAATTTTTTCCTTTTTTTGACCAGTGACAAAAGACTTCAGTTGTGCTTCATTAATAGGCGTTTATTAAATTCTAATATTTCCGTTACTTGAAGCGCTTTTGACCAACTGGTTTCTAAAGAGTTTTTACTATATGAAGACCTATTGCCGTTAATGACTGTACCAAATGCCTTACCTGTTGGACAGGTAGTAAATGTAGAGCAAGTTGATAAATTCAATTCAGTTGCTAACAAGAAAAAACAAATATCATATTACAAGCAATATTCTCATTACCCCAGTTCTGAAACCTTACTTAATTCGATGTACTTGATCATTTTCTATTCCGGCCTTAAGTTTCTAGAGAAATTAAATAGTTTAAAATTTTTCACGATGTCTCTCATTACATGCGTTATTGCGTTATTGCTCTTTCTTAA
Organism: Ricordea florida; assembly: GCA_949710005.1. Taxonomy (NCBI): domain Eukaryota; kingdom Metazoa; phylum Cnidaria; class Anthozoa; order Corallimorpharia; family Ricordeidae; genus Ricordea; species Ricordea florida. The sequence continues at coordinate 27,061,763 of OX453272.1, forward strand.
CAGAAATACAACAGTAGTGGGAATGTGGCGGTTCTGGCGCAAAAGGAAAAAGTGAGAGCGAAAAGTGCTGAGAAGATTCCGAATGTATGGAAGCCAACGCCCTTGACTTGAATGTGCCACGCCCTACATTGGAATGTTTACTATCACCAAGGTGCGGCAGGAATGTTGCCAGAGGTAGAGGGGTGGTGAGGTGATTACTGCTGAGAAGATTTTCGCGCCTCGAGTTTTTTGCGCATGCGGTAGCGGACGGGACGTTTATGGTTTTGAGATATTAATCCACACTCTGTGGCAGCCATTTCCAATGATGCGCCTTGAGGAAGACCATATTTTTCGACAATCTCTCTATCTCTTTCATGGATCTCTCCCCGTGTGCTTATGTTGAAATCTTTTGAATTTTTGTTGATTAGTATCTTGATGAAATCATCCTTCGCAGTTCTCGATCTCAACTAGGCCCATTGTCCGTGTGATTTTGGCATGGTGCGTGTTTGAAAATTCTCGCGATTAGTTAATTGCCACCATTCATTTTTTGAGGCGCATTTTGTGAGAGTGTAAATGAATAATAAAAACGTCTTAAAAAGTTCGTGTGCAATGAAAGAATCTTCACACTATGGCCCAAACTGTTTTCGTCAAACTTGGAACATCATTCAACATGGACAGATTGGTATTCTATCACCCAAGGCGCAACAAGTCAAAGATATTCGCCATGGAAGGGAACAAGCCCAAGAAATTATTGTTTGAGCTTGAGGAGGTTGAAATACAAAACATCTGCACCTCCCACCCTTTCGGAATGAATGACAAAGACACGACGATCGACAACATCAACGGAATGTACGAATGTACGAATACGAGGTTTCAAACACCCCCCAGACCAGAAAAATTATGCCCTTCATGGAGTCTGACGAATTTTACATGTCAGATGATTCCCTGAAATCGTACGCGAGAGCCGAGAGCAGAGATAATTGGACGCTGTTCCTGAAACCCTTCGTCAAATTCCGCACGGTCATACATCAACCTCAGAACGAAGGTCGACGATTCTGGGAATTTAAAGTTCCTCGTCAATACGATCGATGAAAATAAGCAAAAATTATCGCACTTGGAATTCGTCAACAAGAAATGCAAAGTTCATGCCGGGGTCATGCTCAAAGACTTCTACTTTGGAAAGCATGGTAAAAATCCTCACGGAGCATCCATAAGATTTTCGATCACCGAAATGTAGATATCTCCAGCGGATGAACACACAGAGGAGGAGGAGGATGAGATCATAGAATCAGGATTATTCGATTAGATTCTTCGCCCTTCTCCCCAGAAATCTTCATATCCCACCACGGGCTATAAAAACATTCACCATCCCACCCCTCCAGCGATGACAGCCAGCGCCGCCAGATTTTTCTGATGCGAACTCTCCCCCACATTTTCCTCCTTCACAGTCTCCGGCTTCTTCTTCTCAACAGGCCTCGCAATCGTCTCCACCACATGTTGCAGCGTAACCTTCGAAGGCCCCAATTTATGTTGAATCCCCACCGCCTTTATCTCCTGATTCACGTCAAGATTAACGCCGAACCTCATCCCATCCGTCGCCTTCATCAGGTTATAATTATACCCCACGACGCTCTCCGTATTGATGATCATGTTACTCGGCATTAGCCACACACCTGGAGCAATCGCTAGATCCAGCCGCAACTTCGCCTCCTGTGTCGCCATCTGATATCTCTGAACCGAGCTCGTGATGTAATTCTCAATCACACTGCTCTCGAACAAAGATAGAAATTCCTGCTGTGTTTCGATCGTCCCACCACCATTTCCAATCATCGAATTTCTCGTGTTCACCTGCGCCCCCAGTACGCAATACACGAACGCTTCTGCAGAGCGATTCAACCTCCCGAGGCCGGCCTTCGTCAGCCCATTTCTATTGATGGGAATGAACCAGACATATTTGAACCCGCCAAAATCATCATTCCTCATGAAAGAAATTAAATACTCTTTCTCCTTCTTCCCAGCCTCATCCGAAAATTTTCCACCCTCGCCCGGCCATTGATTCGCTGCCGTGTCATAGCTCCTCACCAGATGAACGTTCTGAAATCACCCACCTCTTCCGTGATACCCGGCGCCATAATCCAAAAATATATCACCCAGGCTATGATTCCTCCCGCACTTCCATCTAAAGTCAGAGTTGTTCGCTATCCCGAGTTCTCGACACAATCGCTGATGCGCGACTTTACTATACGGATTGTTTGAGGTGACGAAAGGCTGCTCATCCGGCAACGGCACACTCAGCTCATACAATATCCTTCGGATCGTGAAATAGATGTGAATTTTGATGAACCCATTCACGACATTCGGGTAATTCACACTCTCGAAAGGACTTACCCCACATCCAGCCGTCGCACACCATACCGCGAAATTCAGCTGCTGGGGCCAATAATTCGTCAGGCCCATTCAACCATCGCCGACTCTGTTTCGCAGATTTGAACGTCGCGACCTGAGATTTGAAGACGTTTCGCATCTTTGCCGGGAATTCCTGCCCCTTCGAGACATAGATGTACAGAGAGGTCAGTAAATTCGTCACGTTGGAGCTCCATTCGTCGAAAGGAATCGCGGGGATCGGATATTTCTAATTCGTCAGGGTCAAACTCTTTGGAAAGGAGGTCATCTTATATCTCGATTTAAGATATAAGGATTTCAAAACTTTAAATTAATAGCAGACCCTTTCGAAACTCACCGTGATTCAACGCGGCTTAATTCTCTGAGTACTTCTTCTCTCGCCTGCCTCTTCAACATTACGGAATCGGACCTTTTTGTCGGCCTGTTTTGATCCTTCCGCCATATATCATCCGTTTCGAAATTCTTGAGCTCCTCGATGATCAGAGAGAACTCCTCATGAGATATTTTATTGTCACGAAGCGCCTTGGAGACGAGATCCTCTATCGTATTTATCTTCGCCCTCGGCAGAGCCACTGTACTAAGATGCTTCGTCGCCTTGTCGGATAAGCTTTTCGAGACCTGCTCACACCCTATCGATGCGAAGACCGGAATGCCACTCACAACTCCCAAAGGAATCGCGACCACGATGCCGAATCCGCTGAGTGAACTCGCCGGCCCCGAAGCCGCCAAAACACCGGATAAGATGCCGCAGACAGAACTCGCATTGATGAGCGCGCCCTTCGATCGATTATATTTCTTCAGAACGCCATCATAGTGCTTCAACTCATTCCTCAATATGTCGAGAGCCTCATAACATTTCTGCAATCTGAAAGTATTCCCACCATCCACAGGAGGATGAGGGGGAGGAGCCGTCGGATTGAATGCATTCAGATCAGGGTAGATTTTCGAATGTTCATCCATCTTTGTGAAATGTCCTCTCTTACTTTTAAATAATTATTTACGGCCGGCCTATGAATGGCGTACCATCTTTGTAAGGCGGCATGGTCTTTTTGGGGATCTCCCTCCATGGTTTATTTATAATCGGCCCCCTCTCCAGATCATCTAGATTGTAGGCCACCCCATCGATCGAAGAAATCTCCCCATCTTGATAATGGACATCTCTCCTCCTGAACCTTCCAGATAGGATAGCGAATTTTAGAGAATGAAAGACCACCTCAGGATCCACCCCCACATCTTTGGCCTCCTCGATCGCGAAATTCATAAGATTCTCATCCCCAACGATGGTTGATCTGTATTCTCTCCAAGACATCATGTAAATCTTAAAATGACTGTTGTCGCCGATCCTTTTAAGTCCAACTTTCTCCTCTCGCCATCCAGGATGCTGAAAGTGAAATAATTTACAGGACCCTTCACCTTCTGAGCTGGCAATGCAGCATAATTCTGCGACGGCACATGAGCGAGCAGAGAGGAAGAAGAAATTTTCACCGCCTTATCGCTGAGTCTCCCCGAGTTCATATAAGACGATCGATTATCCACCAGACTGCAGGTTAGCTTCAGAGGCTCGTTCATCTGCACATTTATCGGGTAATATGGCTCCCAGCATCCCCAGCCCAATCTGCAACCCTCTCGAGACATTCAACTTATAACTCTTATTCGAGTACAAATAATTCACCGCATCAGTCTCAATGATCGCGAGCTTCGCATTCTCCGTATCGTTGAGAAATATCGCATGAAGACTCCGCAGTGAATAGGTCCCCGACTCGATGATCAGAAAGGGACGACTCTCCTCCTTGAAGATGGTCTGCCGCTCTTTGAAATTCACCAGCCTTTTGGGAATCTTACAATCCAGCAGCTGTATCTCCCGAATCCTATCCAGAGGAGGGTCCAAGTAAATTCGAGTCTCAGAATCGTGCATCGTGACGCTCAGCATTTTGGATCATCCTTTGGAAGCCCTTAAGTATTTATAGTCCGCCTCTGAAAGGAATCGAGTCTTCGTTATCCCACAGCTCGAATATGTACGCATCATCATGTGCCGCCCATTAGAAGTCTTCGAATACCTCTCACTGCCAGGCTCGCATTCCGTCTCCTTCTTCTCCTTGTCACAAAAGCTCCACTATTTTGAATTCAACGCCTCTTCTTTTTAAGCTGCTCCACGAAATACAGAACCACTGCGACGATCAACAGCCACGCATTCTTCCCAAGAAAAGAGATCACCTCCCCCGCTGTCTTGAAGAGGAAGCTCACGAGATTCGAGGCGATGACGCCAATCACTAGAGCAACCGCACTCGCCACCGACTGTGAAGCCCTATTTTTTGAAGATCGCCTTCATCCGATCCTACAATTTCATTCGTTCTTGTATTCGTTCGTTCTCGCTCTCTTCTCTCTCTCCTGTTCATCTATCTCTCTCTCAAGCGTCTCGATCTGACTCGTCTCCACTGCGGCCGGCCCGAGACTTTTCGTAATCGTTTTGGGCAATCTTTTATTCACATCGCCATATTGATCAAAGAACGGATGCCAAGTATATTTGTTTGGATCTCTGCCAAGAATTTTCACAACGATTCTGCATCATTCATCATATCCGAAACTAATCTTGGGCTTGGCATTTGGGAACTTGGGCGTGATCTCCCCCCAAACTTCATCTCGGGTTCCTTCTTTGTCCATGATGTCCATTTCAATCTCCTCAGCCGGCAGTTGCACACATCCGGATTTGGTTTTGGGCCGCGCGCCCTTACTTGTGGACGTTTCTACAACTTCACCCGATGTGGTGGACGTCTGCCTTCCGAGCAATGGACTGTCTTCGAAATCATCCTCCTGTTGACCTTTTTCCCCCAAACCGAAGGGCTCGTTTTCTTTTGGAATTTCTGCCATGGTTCTCTTTACTTGATTCGAGTAAAGAAGATTTCTCTAAGACGCTTAAAATAATTTACTCACCGCATACGCAGTCGCCAACATTCCACCTCCCACATTCATCATCTCTCCCCGCCTTCTGATCGCTGCTGGGTCTATAGTGATTCGAGAATTTCGGCTCCTCCAAGGTCTGATCGTACAATCGCAAGGCCGCATCAGTATTCGCGATGTTCTTTTGAGCTCTGCCCTCATTGCCCGCCCTCTTATTCTGCCAATCGATGAACGCCAACCTCTTCTCCTGGAATTCGGCGTAATCCTTCTGATATTTCTCCAGAGCTCTATCGTGTGTCTCCCTCTCCCTCTCCCTCTGGAGACCCGATGCTGAGGCACCGCTGAAAGTCTTCGCGACATAATTACCGCCAATGAACGCCGTCGCATTGAGAATCGCCCCTCCGAGCATAATCGCTATGGTCGCCATGATTTATACGCTTTTGGGTAACACGTTCTTATCTTCTAAATAGATTTTGAGATACATGCTCCCTCCCAAGACGGCGACCCCCTTCACAAAATTCATGACACTCAATGATGGGTCCATGAGGAAATTTTCTTTCAGAGGTTCCTTCGTGATCTGCTCAACAGCGTCATTCTTTAACTCCTCAGAGATTTTGTAAGACTCTTACAGTTCTCTTATAAACTTCTTAATGCGATTCACATTAAGAAAGGCACATGCGCGCGGAAAGATCTCACGCGCCGAATAATATTTGGGTAATGGACCATCCAAGAAGAAACATGCATGCGTATTCGATGGGTCTGAAAAATTCATCTCTCTTCATTTTGGATGCAAGATTCACAAGTCTTTTCTCTGTCTTTCTTCCCCTCCATCCATCTCTTTCATCATCTCTTGAAGGTGGTCGATCTCTCAATCCATCTCTGTCTCCCATCCGGGGCCGATCTCTGTCTCTCATCCAGGGCTCTCTTCCTCTGTCATATCTCTCATCTCCATCTCTCCGCAATCTTTCTTCGTCTCTGCAAGTCATTTACAAGACTCATACAGTTCTCTTTAAACCTCTTTGGATTCTGCTGTCTTCCCTTGATCTCCCTCCATCCGGAAATGTTAAGCGACGTACAGGACCGCTGATAAGAGCGCCACAAGACGACCGCCCTTGAGCCCCAGTAATGCCGAGAGTTTCGAGATCTCCTTGTGGATCAGTTGATCATTCTTCCAATCATTTACAAAAGCGCCCTCATCATCTATATTCACAAACTTGCTCAAGACTTTGGTGATGAGGCCGAATGATGAGTTCACCAGTTCATCCGCGATCTTCCTGCCGGAGACGACTTGATACCTCTGGTAGAATTTCTCGAGATCTTTGTCCGATAGTTTGCGAATGGCCGCATGATCCATCTCCTTCCCCGGATGTTCTTTCGTCGAACCCAAGCACGCTAGAATGGCCAGAGATTCCCTATTATCCTCCAGATCATTCTTCACCTCCCTCCCATCATCATTCGCATCCTCATCCTGAAAGATTATCCTGCTGTCTTTGTTGATGATCTCTTCAAGTTTCGCCATGTGATGTTTATAGTCTCACCGTAGGTATCTCTAAATAATTTACGAAGGGGTATCGAAGGCGCAGGCATAATCTCGAATACTTCTCCTCCTTCAGAACCTTCTCAAAATGTTTGTGATCATCCGCACTCAAATCCCCTCCGTAATCTTCGAAGAGAGTTTTCATTGTGACTTGCGATGGGTTGTAGAAGGAGATGACGCAAGCAACATTCTCTCGGAAGAGTTTCGCGATGGAGGTGAGCTGCTGAGTCAATACCCACACCGAGATGCCATCATGCCGGCCAGAGAATGCCAAACCTGTGAATTTATTCGATCGATTGTTCAGATCTCTGGAGACGGCGCAATCATCCAGAATAATCAGCGAATTCGTGCCATGATCGAATCTGGCGAGAGCACGAAGAATCTCGGATCACCCTTCGCGAAATTCTTATACGTCTTATTCCGCGCGTAGGTTGGGCAGATCAGGATGATGTACTCGAAAGCTCCTCTGAAAGATCCTCTGAGTTGATCCACCAGATACTGAGTCTTCCCGCAATTCGTCGGGCCGTTGATGATGCAGTTGAAAGGAATCTTCTCTCGCAATTCATTCATGGTTTATATCTCTCAATACACGATCTCCTTTAGATTGGAATTCATAATCGCCATGAGCACATCCGCGACGACGAACATGTAGCAGGTGATGACTCCGGAGCCACCCTTCTGCCGCTTCATCTCCAGCTTGATCCCATCGCGAGTACTGTTCAACTCGAAGCCGCCGCCGTGAATTCCGTTATCGGGGTAGGTTCTGAGATCGATCCAGAGCGCGAATTTGTCCGCGATGGAATCTTCCTCTCTCACGGATTCATCCAACCCGAAGCGTTCAATCGCAGATCTCCAGAGGTCGGTGGGCATCGTCCCTTTCGAATAAAGGCGATTCGGCGTCCCATCCACGTTGATATTGATCAATGTGATTTTGGGGTTCACAAATTTCTCAGAGTCTCTCCCTCCCGCCGGATAGCCATACGCGAAGAGACATAAAATTCCCGCCATGGATCTCCTCGGCAGACTTATATGTTTGTTGATTAAATCATCCTTGGGTCTACAGATTGAGAATGTCTTGTGCAGGAGAATGTTCTCATAGAGGAACCCTTTGCCAGATTGGTAAGAGCTCATCGCCTCGTCCGCCAGAAATTTGCTCGAGATGCACGAATACTCCAGCTCAATGTTCGTCATGGTGTAATTTGGCGGGGCCTCAGCGTTCGAATAGACGACGATATCAGAGACGGGAGCCAGAGTGATCTCGAATGTCAGTTGATGCGACAGCGATTTCGGATAAAAGACACCATGGTCCTTGAGAATGGGATGATCTAGAGGGATCGCATATTTGGTGTTGCGAGGCGCCGCGAGAGAGACCTCCTTCGCATCTGAATGTTTGGTTGGATCCAGAGCTTTCGTTCTGAGTTCGCGAATGTCTTCAGATGAAATGCACTCTCTCAGCATATCTCTGCGCACCTTCTTCGGCAGATGCATGTCATGATACTTCTGGAATATGTCGAATCTCTGAGTATCTTGCAGGGTCTTCCCGCCGAAAACAAGTCTGGAGAAGAGATTCCTTCCCACATTATTTACGAGAGTATTATCCTTGTGCCACGAGACATTCAAATCGAAGATGAGGTATACGCTGCCAGGGACGATCACAACATTCTCCGATAATTTGGGGATGTGAATGTACAGAGTTTAACCGGGGTTGGCGGATGAAGGCGTGAATGTGATCCGATTTAACGATCTCTCCGCTTTCAAGCCCATTCGTTCGCGAGGAGTTCGGTTCGTGAGAATTTCCGATACAGTGGTCATTTTAAACGGTGGGGAGTTTTATCTTTAAAATGGTTCGAGAAAAGAGGATGGGCGAGATATATTACTCCGCATCTGGATATTGGAAGGGCTACGCTGCGATTCCCAAATTGGCGCACGAGGCGAAGGTGAGCGACGATGAGGCGAGAGAATGGCTTCAGAAGCAGGCCTTATGGCAGATCTATCTCCCACCCCCAAGATACATTCCGAGGCCACATTGGGTGGTTGACAAGACGAATTATTTGCACAAGGCCGATTTATTGTTCCTCCCTCATGATACTTTTGGAGGGAAGACATATCGCTATGCTCTCGTCTGGTGGATGTCGCTTCGAGATACAAGGATGCGGAGGCGATGACCTCAAAGGATAGCGTGGATGTCGCGAGAGCCTTTACGAAAATTTATGCGCACAAGTTGGGGTGGCCGAATACTCTGATGGTGGATCCTGGAAGAGAGTTCATGGGCGATGTGAAACTCATGGAGAAACATGGGGTGACCATGCAGAAAAGTTCCGCTGGGAATCATCGGGCTCAAGCGTTCGTGGAGAGGGCGAATAAGACGATAGGGGAGAGATTTTTCAGCCATCAGTATGGACAGGAGATGATATCAGATGAGAGGTCCCGAGCCTGGGTTAAAAGATTACCTGATATCGTTCAAACTTTGAATACGACGACGACGACTAAGATTACGGGGAGATTGAAGGCGGTTGAAACTAAGCCCAAGAAATACGAAAGACCAGTGGGGATTGAAGAGAAGAGATTGCCATCGGAGGTCGCGGTTCGATACTTATACGCGCCAGGGGAGGACCGGATGAGAGTTGAGAGAAACGAAGGGCCACGGATCCAATATGGAGTCTGGAGATTTATTGTTTATCTCGAAGTGTGCTGTCAACCGATCTTGTATTATCTGGATGGCGGGCCGGGGAGAGGATTCGTTCCCGAGGAGCTTCAGAGTCGTGCCAGAGAATACGGAATTGCCACCAGAGAGCGTTCTGAAGTTACCGTATGCGAACGTGTGGACCCCATCTTTTCTGATGATTCGTTTGTCATCCTCGCAAGAGAGGGCGACTTTATTGACCGTCTCGGAATACATCTCATGTTGGTGGCTCCGGATCACATTCATCTTCCGCATCTGAGGTTGTCTCTCGAAGTGGCATCTCTTGTAGTTTCCGAAACTGATCGTCTTCTTCACAACAGCCTTCTCGATTCTCTTGCACTTCTTCTCCTCCTCTCCCTCATCCATCTTGAAGGAATATAATTTCGCTCTGAGGCCGACGAATTCGGAGATCTGATTGCCTCCGGTCTCGTGCTTCATTTTGCCGATCACCTTCTTGTTTGCACCATGGAAGATGCCGGATGGATGATCCTTGGGGAAGTTGCTCGTGTCGAAGCGTTCGCGAACGTCGGGGCCTATGTCTCGATAAAAATCTTCCGTCTCCACGTGATACATGAGGGAATCCGTGTCGGTGAAGAGAAGTTTGGCCCTCTCACCATATTTCGGCTTGATGTAGTTGTAGTGGAAATTGTACATCAAGGTCTTGCTGAGGTCGAGGATGGAGGCGCCGAGGTAGATGGGCTTGTTGAATTCCAGCTGCGTCTTCTTCATGTGAATGGCGACCAGATCCTCGCAAAAGATGGTGCGATGGTGGAGATTCGGCTTGGAGATGAGATTGCGCGCTTGGGATTCTCTCGTGACCAATTGCACATCCACTCTGTTTCGAATGTTCTCCATCGTCTTCCCGAATACAGAATTGTTCATCAGCTTGAAGAAATCTTTTTCGAAGTCATTCGTCTCCTTCGTTCTGAGATCGGTGTTCATGTCGATGTAGAATTTCAGGAATGTCGACTCCTCAAATGTGATCCCCCTATGGATTTTCACGAGCTTCAATCCGAGACTCAGATAGAGCTTCAGAGATTCGTGATGGATGACGTAATTCTTCTTCTCAGACAGCGTGGTGATGAGCTTCTTCACCTTGTCGATCTTGAGTCTTTCGGGCGCGAGCGGATAATCGTTGTGGAAGTCGTGAAGATGTTCGGCATATTCCAAATGAACCTCGAGGACGCATGGATATTTCTGCAAATCCGAAAGTTCCTCGCCCTCCATCCACCGGAATCCGTGAGTGGGCAGCGGTTTGATCATCGCCCATCCGTAGAGATTGTTCGCATCGAGTCAGGTGATGTAGCGTCGGCTTCTGATGATCGTGGTGTTTCATGTAGGGGTTGTTTGCTTCGGCAAGTCGGGTGGTGATCATGGAGACACCCCCGCGAATTCCTTTCTCGAACATGAGCAGCATCTCTGGGTCTTGAAGAAGCTCGAGTTTCTCGCCGGTCTTTTTCAGCATCGCATCCCACGCCAATCCGGGTGATGTGTAATACCTGGCGGGGTCCAAGCCGTAATTTTGGCAGCAGACGTCTCTGAAATTCTCAAAAACCTCCAACAGCAGAATGGTGTCCGTATTGAGATATAGATCGTGATAGTCCCTCATGCTCTTCATCTCGAAATGTTTCCACACCTTTGCGCATGCTCATAATCCTCATCCGATGTGTGGGAATCGTAAAGGATGGAATAAAATTCTTCTTTCGGTGGGAGCTCCACAGCGTCAAATCTTTTTGAAGCCATCGAACCAATCGTATGGGAAGACGCCTTTCCGCAGCAGAAGTTCCAATTGATGTTCTCTAAAAAATCGATTCATGGTTCTGAACGAATCTTTCGGGAGATTGCTCACAGGGCTGCTGAGACCTGCTTCTCATGAATCTGAATGAATCTATGAATCTTATTTCTCGCTTGACATCTATGATATTGCCCTGCTTACTCAATAATGTGTCCACGAAGAGATGCGAATCGTAGCCCGAAAGGTTGTGGAAAAAATGTGGGTAAAATTTGGGGATCTTGAATTTTAAGTTGCAGAAATCGTGAGCCACGCCTCTATATTATCCCGTGAGATGGCAATGGTGGCGCACCTTCTTTTCGTGGCCCAACTCGCGCTCACATATGTGGCAATGGGTGGCACCCTCGAAACCTATTTCATCCTCTCTGCTCATCACCATGTCCTCCTTGAATTTGAACAGATCGTACAACTCCATGATCTTCTTCTCAATGGATTCCACGAAATGCCTCTCCATGTCCTCCTCAGGAGATTTTGCTGTGTAGGAAACAAGATGCGGTTTGTAGAGTGTCATCAAAACACTTCACGAGATATGAGAATCCCGACGGCTTGTGGCGCTGATAAGGATTCGTGAAGCTCTCTCTTTCATCCGGAGAACAGCCGCTCATCTCTTCAGTGAAGCATTCGAAATCTGCGTAAATCACGAAGGGCACCCTCATCTTTCTGTTATGATACACAAACTCGATGAATTTCGGGCTCTTATCTGAATTTGAAGGCATCTCCATTCTGACGGAGTCGTGATTCTGGCAAAATTCGTGATGTTTCGTCAAAGCTTTAGGGGAATTGAATTAGCTGACGCATCTTGTGCAGAAATGGATCGCATTTTGGTGATTATTTTTGAAGGATCCCATCAGACGAGAGAAATTCTTAATCCAACAGTAATGGCTCGTCTTTCCGTTTGAGAGGAGGAGAAGATCGATGGGGCGCACGTTTTCATGATATGTCTTTTCACTGATTTTCAATGGATTATTGTGTCTCTTCGCCATCCCAACCTCATCATTGTAGGCGAAAACATTGATCGCATATTCGGGATTTTTTCTTTCGAATCTTTCAATCTGCTGTAGGGGGTGGGAAACTCGATGCCGGTCCAGTCGAATTTCTCTGAACTGGCTCTCATCTCTTTGTTTACTTTTTGGGGGTCCTTCTCCGTGGTATAAACACCAGCGGTCACAGCCCACTTAAAACACTAGTGGTCATCCTCGTTCTTGGGATTCACGATTGCCTTCTTGCTGGACAATTCTCTGGGCAGTGGGATGTATGAGCTGCCGAGTAAAGGCTCGAAAGGACTCCATGTGAATTTTGAAAGAAACGACCTGATCGAAGGTCCAGCCCGACCCCTCATTCCGAAACTTCTGATTCTTCTCACGCATCAACTTGACTTGTTGGTCAAAAATTTTAACCACATCATCAAACACTAGACCAAAAGCCACATTTTAATCACATTTAAGTTGCATTAAACAACCCTAGAACTTGGGTCCACATTTAAGTCTAGTTTAATTGTTTAAAACATCACTTAAAGCAATGCTATTGTCATAGTGGGGTTTAAGTGCCCCTGAAACATACATTATACACCTGAAGCCATTTAAGTTCCTGAAATGGAGATTAAACATTCTCTAAATTAATGGTTGTGTTTTGGTTCCCATAAATGACTATTTATTGATGTATAACAGGAATAGTAAGAATTAAAATTGTCCAGTGTGTAACATCACTATGCACTTCATTGCTTAAGTATTTTCAAATTGTCTCTTCTCCATAACAGAATCATAACACCAAAACATGAAAGAAATATAAAGGTGTCTTGACATTTTGAACTCAGTTCAATAAAAAGGAATATAATCAGTTAAGAAAAAATATCATCTGCAACCTACAGGGCAAGCAAAATGACCATATTTCACTAATCACACTAAGACAAGTGAATAAAGAAACTTTAATTCTATCCGTATATGTAGTCTTCATGTCCATACAATCTAATATAGTCATGTACCTTTATTAGCTTATGCATCAAAATTTTGATACTGGTGCTACTCAAAATATATCTTGTTCATCACATTCATCGGAAATCCACAATCGCCGACGGCGACGCCTTAGCGATTGAAAAGAACATTTCGTTTTTGTGTGACGACGATACAAAGATGAATGTGCAAAGGACTTTCCGCAAGTTTCCACTTATCACAGAAGAAAGGGCTTGGAGTGTTTGCGACGAAACTTGTTTCAGGATAATCTTCGGCCTTTTTGTTGATTATCAAAGACAAAAACCGCAATCGGTAATGGCTAATTTGCGGCAAGAGCAATGAATGGCCCTATTGTTATCTCAAGTGCAATTTGCATTTGGTTTTTCTGCTTCATTGCAATTGGTTGGTTTTCGATAGTAAGCCAATCAGAAGGCGAGAGTGTCGATCGCGGGATGTATGTTTCATGTAGTTAGTGTCATTTGGAAGTTCGCATTCTAGCTTCGTTTCTTGCCGTGTGATCGATCGTTTTTTACATTTGGTTACAGTTCACTGTTTTCGGTAATGATGACTTTACTAGGTGCTCAACAGGAACGACAGCTTCTTATTATTGAAAGGAAGAGCGGAAGAATGGATACGATTTGTGACAGTCAAAAGAGACTCGAGGATGCCAATGCAAGCCTGCGACAGGGGAATGAAAGATTAAGAAACGAATTGCAAAAGAAGGAGAAGCAGGGCAACCTACGTGGTTTGAGAAATTCATGGCGGAGTTCTACTATTGAAATAATCAAAAAAGTTTACTGCAAGCCTGGGTGGGTTTGCTACAAAGCAACAAACAATACAACAACAAATGAAATATACACTGTACATGTAATGACCAAGTAAAAAACACCAGTGTCTATGAAGGAATAAATTTGGTGGGTGAATTAAAAGATGCTTATGAAATGAATATGGCCGAAAGAATAAAGGTGAAGATTTTAAAATTACAATATAATTATGATCATTTAATTACCCTTAAACATGACTTTTACACACCTTTAGAATGTGTTTAAGGTTCTAATTAAACATAATGTAAAAGTCAGAAGATATTTTGGTTGTATTTAATGGTCACTTAAACATGCATTAAGCTTTAGCCTTAAGGGTGTTTAAGGCGGGTTTAAGTTGAAATTAAACATATTTTTAAGTTCTTAAACCTCTAATTAAATGTAGTAAACATAACTTTAAGCCAAAATTAATTTCTGTTTAAGACTGCTTAAATGTTCTTTTTCTCCTTGTGAAAATCGGTTATCATCAGCACATGGGTGTGGATATATCCTCTGTTTCTATTGATTTCACCCGTGGCTGGATTCTCCTTGGCGTACTCGCAGGCGAATATGAATTTGAGCTTCACGGGCTTTTTCTTCCCGTTGATCAACTTGACGACCCCCTCTTTGGATTCTTTCAAAAATGTTGGTGGATCATATCCAGGCACCCCCTAGATGATATATGTGCTGAGATAGCCATTGAACGCTCCATTGTGGAGTTTGGGGGTGGGCTTCTTTTTGAAGAGCTTGTTCATCTTCCTTTTCAATTTCTCGACCCGTGTGCTCACCTGTTTCCTAAACTTCCTCGGAAGAAAAATTTTGAGCCAATTCGCGAATCTACTTATGTACATGGATGCGGGGGTTGTTTGGAGGACGGGAACGTTTATTTCTGGGTTGGGGAGGTCGAGAATATTTGTTGAAACGGGAGTCGGTTGAAGAATCGGGACATTGATTTCCGGATTGCGAATGTTGAAAGGATTTCTCGGCAGCGGAACGGGCATTCTTCTAGCAGCCATGGTTTCTATTAAAGTGGGTTGTTTTTATCTTTAAATACATAGCCTTCATTTTTACAATCACTCCATATTCCACAGCCAATGGGCTTTTCCCATCAGCTTGCACGTCCCGCAATAATCAAAAGGTTTGTATCTCACCTTGCAGCTGCATTCGTATGCATTTGGGTAAAGCAGAGAAGTTGCTTAGTTTGCTTTATTGCTCTTTTTTAACAGAAATAAAACTTTTATGAATCTCTTAAGCCCCTTATTAAATCATTATATTTTGATTACTTGAAGTTGCTCTAACGTACTTGTTCGAAAAGGTTACTACTATATTAAGACCTAGTGCTGTTAATGAATGTACCAAATACCTCACCTGTTAAAGAGGTAGTAATCGAAAAGCCCGTTGATAAATTTAATTCAGTTGGTAAAAAGGAAAAACAATGATCATATAATGAAAAGCAATATTTCATCTAGCCCAGCTCTATGTATGTCGTCATATTATATTGCAGATTTGAATTCAAGACAAGTAAGATTAAACGCTTTAAAGCCCCTTATTATATAATAATATTTTGATTACTTAAAACTGTTCTGATCTACTGGTTCCTAAAGGGTACTACTATATTAAGACCTAGTGCTGTTAATGAATCTACCAAATACCTCACCTGGTGAAGAGGTAGTAATCAATGAGCCTGTTGATAAATGTAATTCAGTTGGTAAAAAGGAAAAACAATGATCATATGGCAAGCAATTAATATTCCATCTAGTCCAGCTCTAAAAAAGTAATAAAATCGATGTATGTCATCACTTTATATGCAGATTTGAATTCAAGACAATTAAGATTAAACGGGTTAAGGCCTGTTATTAGATCATGCTATTTTGATTACCTAAAGCTGTTCTGATCTACTGGTTCCTAAAGGGTACTACTATATTAAGACCCAGAGCTTTGTTAATGAATCTACCAAATACCTCACCTGTTGAAGAGGCAGTACTTGGAGACTCTGTAAATAAATTTAATTCAGTTGATAATAAGAAAAATAATATTATATTACAAGCAACAGTCTGACAAGCCCAGCTTTTAAAATTGACTAATAATTGTTGTAGATTTGAACATTTTACTTTAGGGATTTAAACCCAAGCTAAGATTAAACGGTTTAAAGTTCTTTACAATCTTTGCCCTTGTCCACTGAAGAGCTCATTTGCTTTTTCTGTGTAAGATAGATAAGCTGGTTTTGTTTATCTTTTTCCTTTTTTGACAAGTGACACAAGACTTGGTTGTGCTTCATTAATAGGCGTTTATTAAATTCTAATATTTCCGTTACTTGAAGCGCTTCCGACCAACTGGTTTCTAAAGATTTTTTACGATATGAAGACCTATTGCCGTTAATGACTGTACCAAATGCCTTACCTGTTGGACAGGTAGTAAATGTAGAGCATGTTGATAAATTCAATTCAGTTGCTAACAAGAAAAAACAGATATCATATTACAAGCAATGTTCCCACTACCCCAGTTCTGAAACCTCACTTAAATCGATGTACTTGATCATTTCCTATTCTGGCTTAAAGTTTTTAGAGAAATTAAATAGTTTAAAATCCTTCATGTTAATCTCTGTCATTGCATGCCCACTGCAGGAACCATTTGCTCTTACTGGATATGGCAGAGAAGTTGCTTAGTTTGCCTTATTGTTTTTTTTTTAACAGAAATACAACTTTTATGAATCTCTTAAGCCCCTTATTGAATTATTATATTTTCATTACTTGACGTTGATTTGACGTACTTGTTCGAAAAGGTTACTACTATATTAAGACCTAGTGCTGTTAAGGAATCTAGCAAGTACCTCACCTGTTGAAGAGGCAAAAATCGAAAAGTCTGTTGATAAATTGAATTCAGTTGGTAAAAAGGAAAAACAATTATCATATGTCAAGCAATTAATATTCAATCTAGTCCAGCTCTAAAAAAAGTAATAAAATCGATGTATTTCATCATTTTATATTGCAGATTTGAATTCAAGACGATTAAGATTAAGCGGTTTAAAGCCTGTTACTAGATCATGCTATTTTGATTACTTAAAGCTGTTCTGATCTACTGGTTCCTAAAGAGTACTTCTATATTAAGCGCTAGTGCTGTTAATGAATCTAGCAAATACCTCACCTGTTGAAGAGATGGCAATCGAAGAGCCTGTTAATAAATTTAATACAGTTGGTAAAATGGAAAGACAATTATCATATGACAAGCAATATTTCATCTAGCCCAGCTCAAAAATAATTTAATAAAATCAATATACGTCATAATCTTACATTGCCGATTTGAATTCCAGACAATTAAGATTAACCAGTTTAAGGCCTGTTATTAGATAATGCTATTTTGATTACTTAAAGCTGTTCTGATCTACTGGTTCCTATAGGGTAGAACTATGTAAGGGCTAGTGCTGTTAATGAATCTACCAAATAAATACCTCACCTGATGAAGAAATAGTACTCGAGGAGCCTGTTGATAAATTCCATTCAGTTGGTAAAAAGGAAAAACAATTATCATATGACGAGACATATTCTATCTAGCCCAGCTCTAAAAAAATTAATAACAATGTATATCATTTTTTATATCGCAGATTTAAATTAAATGTTTTTAAGAGTAATCGGTTAAAAGCCCCTTATTAATTTAGGATATTTTGATTACCTATAGCTGTTCTGATCTACTAGTTCCTGAATAGTACTACTATATTAAGAGCTAATTTCTGTTAATGACCTTACCAAATGACTAACCTGTTGAAGAGGCAGTAGTTGGAGACTCTGTAAATAAATTTAATTCAGTTGATAAAATGAAAAAATGTACTATATTACAAGCAACAATCCGACAAGCCCAGCTTTTGAAATTGACTAATAATTGTTGTATATTTGGCCATTTTACTTTACAGATTTAAATCTAAGGTAAAATTGAACGGTTTAAAGTTCTTTACAATCTTTGCCCTTGTCCACTGAAGAGCTCATTTGCTTTTTCTGTGTAAGATAGATAAGCTGGTTTTGTTTATCTTTTTCCTTTTTTGACCAGTGACACAAGACATGGTTGTGGTTAACATAGGCGTTATTAAATTCGAATATTTCTGTTACTTAAAGCTCGTTCTGACCAACTGGTTTTTAAAGAGTTTTTACTATATTAAGACCTATTGCCGTTAATGACTGTACCAAATGCATTACCTGTTGGACAGTTAGTAAATGTAGGGCAGGTTGATAAATTAAATTAATTGGTTAGAAGAGAACACAAATATCATATCACAAACAACATTTCCACTACCCCAGTTCTGAAACCTTACTTAAATCGATGTACTTTATCGTTTTCTGTTCCGGCCTTAAGTTTCTAGAGAAATAAAATAGTTTAAAATCCTTCATATTAATGTCTGTCATTGCATGCCCACTGCAGGAACCATTTGCTCTTACTGGATATGGCAGAGAAGTTGCTTAGTTTGCTTTACTGCTCTTTTTTAACAGAAATAAAACTTTTATTGTTGAATTATTATATTTTTATTACTTGACGTTGCTTTGACGTACTTGCTCGAAATTCTTACTACTATATTAAGACCTAGCGCTGTTAATGACTCTGCCAAATAGCTCACCTGTTAAAGAGGTAGCAATCGAGGGGACTGTTGATAAATTTAATTGGGTTGGTAAAAAGTAAAAACAATGATCATATGACAAGCAATGAATATTCCATCTAGTCCAGCTCTAGAAAAATTCCTTAAGTTCGATATATGTCATCATTTTATATTGCATATTTGAATTTAAGACAATTAAGATTAAACGGTTTAAGGCCTGTTATTAGATCATGCTATTTTGACTACCTTAAGCTGTTCTGATCTATTGGTTTTTTAAGGGTACTACTATATTAAGACCTAGTGCTGTTAATGAATCTACCAAATACCTCACCTGTTAGAGGGGTAGTAATCGAGGAGCCTGTTGATAAATTCAATTCAGTTGGTAAAAAGGAAAAACAATTATCATATGACGAGCAATATTCTATCTAGCCCAGCTCTAAAAAAATTAATAAAAGCAATGTATATCATTTTTTATATTGCTGATTTAAATTAAATGTTTTTAAGGGTAAACGGTTAAAAGCCCCTTATTAATTCAGGATATTTTGATTACCTAAAGCTGTTCTGATCTACTAGTTCCTGAATGGTACTACTATATTAAGAGCTAATTGCTGTTAATGACCTTACCAAATGACTTACCTGTTGAAAAGGCAGTAGTTGGAGGCTCTGTAAATAAATTTAATTCAGTTGATAATAAGATAAAATGTACTATATTACAAGCAACAATCCGACAAGCCCAGCTTATAAAATTTACTAATAATTGTTGTTTTAATTAGGCCATTTTACTTTACGGATTTAAACCCAAGGTAAGACTGAACGGCTTACAGTTCTTTACAATCTTTGCCCTTGTCCACTGAAGAGCTCATTTTCTTTTTCTGTGTAAGATAGATAAGCTAGTTTTGTTTATCTTTTTTCCTTTTTTTGACCACTGACACAAGACTTGGTTGTGGTTAACATAGGCGTTATTAAATTCGAATATTTCCGTTACTTGAAGCTCGTTGTGACCAACTGGTTTCTAAAGATTTTTTTACTATATTAAGACCTATGACCGTTAATGACTGTACCAAATGTCTTACCTGTTGGACAGGTGGTAAATGTAGAGCATGTTGATAAATCAAGTTCAGGTGCTAACAAGGAAAAACAAATATCATATTACAAGCAATATTCCCACTACCCCAGTTCTGAAACCTTACGTAAATCGATCTACTTGATCATTTCCTATTCTTCCTTAAAGTTCTTAGAGAAATTAAATAGTTTTAATTCTTTCATATTAATGTCTGTCATTGCATGCCCACTGCAGGAACCATTTGCTCTTACTGGATATGGAGGAGAAGTTGCTTAGTTTGCTTTATTGCTCTTTTTTAACAGAAATACAACTTTTATTAGTCTCTTAAACGCCTTATTGAATTATTATTTTATAAGAAAATACAAATATCATATTTCAAGCAGTATTCCCACTACCCCAGTTTTAAAACCTTACTTAAATCGATGTACTTGATCATTTTCCTATCCGACTTTAAGTTTCTATAAATATTTGAAAGCAGTGATTCAACTTTGCTGAGTTTCTTAAGCCCCTTATTAAATCCTGATATTTCCATTACTTGAAGATGTTCTGACCAACCAGTTTCTAAAGGTATTTTTTACTATATCAAGACCTATTGCCGTTAATGTTTGTACCAAATGTCTTAGCTGTTGAAGAGGCAGTAGTCGAGAAGCCTATTGATAGATATGATTCAGTTAGTAAACAGAAAAGAAAGAAAACAAATGCTCTATTAAAGGCAATTTTTTCAGCCCCTTGGTAACGTTTATTAAATTCACCAAATAATCCGTTATCAGGTGATGATTCCTTTATACCAAGATCCTTATTTAATTTCTCTTGATTTTCAAGACTAAGATTTTCCGTCCAAGTTTTACCAGATAAGTCATCATAACTCATTATATTATGCCATACTACGCAGGGCTCTGTGTCGTATTTCTAGTAGATCTATCCACTCTTGCTTATAAAGTTCACTTGATAAAAAGTATGTTATATACAAGTCTATAAGTTTAAAAAATTGTAAAGTTAAAAAGTAAAAACCAAACTTTTTTGGCTGTTTGCCATCATCAGGGATAAAAATGACCGTCTGCGAGCATGTATATATATTTTATGTAATTCCCGTTGGGAAAAGTTTGGATACATAAGAAATTACTTGTTTGTTTAAACTGGGCCGGAATTGTTGGATCATTAGCCCCTCAACGATCCTACGCTTGTGGTATGTCTGTGCTGAGGAGAGAACGCGCCAAGTGAAAGAATGTGATGGGTTTTCTCGCAGGTGTTTTACAGGTTCAGAGGTGTGAGCCGGATTTGAACGGGAATTACATAAGATATATACACGTTCGCGGACGGTCATTTTTAACCCTGATGATGGCGAACAGCCGAAAACGTTTGGTTTTTATATTTTAACTTTACAAATTCTTTAAACTTATAGCCTTGTATATAAGATACTATATCCACGCTTGTTATACGAAACGAATTTAAACTTTGACATATTAACCTCTGGGTATCGTTTCTTGAATTCGTCGAGTAAACCCATCTTAATTATCTAAAGGAAGATCTTTTTAAGACGCCAGACAGCCAATCTCATAAACAAAGCATTCTGGTGACCTCTCGAATAAGATTCGCATTTTACGTTCTTTGATATTTCTTCTAACATTTCCTTCGGAATCTGCGATCTGAGCTCTGCAATATCGGGAGCTTTCTTTCTATGTTGGCCTGTCTAACCCTGATGTCGCTTCATGTTGTTGTACTTTCCTTCTCCAGCTAAGATCAGTAAAAATTCCCCTTGTGATACCTTGTTATTCTTTAGAACCTGCGAAATCATATCATTTCATGTAATGACTTTCATCTTAGCTAATTAAACGGTCTCGGCGTGCTTTGCTATCTTCCTCGATAATTTTACTCCGGACGCAGTAGAAATAGCACCAAATAATGCTCCAAAGCCCCCCAATGGGAGCTCCAACAGCTGCACCAAAGCCTGTTAGGGATAATGCTAATCCAGCACCTGATATCGAGACAGAAATGCCACCAGTTGCCCAAACAACTAGTCTTAACCCTCTATGTTTTTCCTGGTAGCCTCATATTGCTTAATTTCGTTTTGGAGAAGTTCCAATATCTCCCATGATCGTTTTAGTCTGAATTTTTTCTCCTTTACGTTCTCTTGGTAACTGTGTAGGGAAATTACCCCATGTAGGTACCTCTGGGTAGATT